>MU770613.1:118426-152819 GCA_026770625.1 Nicotiana glauca | reverse complement strand
ACCCCCCCCTCTTTACTTGTTTACTTCCTTTTCTTTTTCCAGAATTTTTAAAGCTATTAATTTTCAGTTCTTCAAAAATTCTTCTTTCACTTCAATCATTTGCAAAAAAGCCTATTTTAATTAACTGGCTTCCAGTACTGTTTCTCTTCTTTAACTTCTTTGTTTTATTACTTGCATCAATTATTTGATCCCCTTTTCCTGCACTTGTATATCCTTTCTTTTAAATAATTATGAATCGCCTACTTCTAAACTTCAGCATGCTTTTAACTTTTTTGCAATCGTTATGTGAAAGCCATCTTGTTTGCTTGTTATTACATTTAAAGTCACAATTGTAGCATGGCCAAGAACCACACTAGTGGATCTTGGGGGTGCCTAACACATTCTCCCCGAGATAATTTCAAGCCCTTACCCATTCTCTAGTTCTTCTTTTTTCAGTTAAATTTCTTCTTAGTGTCCTAATGCACTTAATCATTAGGTGGTGACTCATCTAAATTGCAAACCCAATTCCCAAAAGGAAAAGAGTTGTCCGCCCAAATGTCATAAACCCAATTTCGCGAGAAAAATGGGGCATCGACAAAAGGTACAACTTTAAATCATCTACTACAATTGAACTATAATAAAAGAAAGACATAATGGAATTGGTTCTTCTATCTTGTCCAAGTAGCTTTAGGAATGCACACTTTAATCTCACATATTGTTTGCAAAATTGCCTCGCTCTTTTGCTCTCAATTTAGTTTAACTTCTGCGTTTGTGCAATATGGCTGTAAAAGAGAACAATCACTGTTATTTAATGAGTTAGTAATCAGAGTTTGATTGAGACTCAATTGTTGATCTTCCATCGAAGTTGAGTTCTTGAAAAATACAAATTCCAATCCTATCCTTTATCCGAATTGTGTCCTCTTCCCATGAGGAGACTTTCTCTCCTCATCCAATATGCAACCTTTTCGATTAGTTCGGGAGATATTGCTGCTTGATCACTGAGACTTATCTCCTTCACGTGTATCTCACATGTCTAGGTTGATAAGTATTGCGCCTCACATGATGGACATGGTCCATGACTGAGTTCATTTGTCATTCTTCAAAACTTCACCTGAACTTGGGCCAACAAATTCCACTTTTTGATGATGACAAACTCTGTGCTTTTACTGATGAAAGAACCTGTAGGAACTCAGCTTAACCATCAACACATTAACTTAGAATTTTAACTTATCATCAAGGACAAGGTTTAATTAGGCTATAAATATCACACTTTTCAGAATAAAGATTAAAGCATAATATCTCTCTTCCCCCGTTTGGCATCATCGAAAAGTTGCATACATTGTGAATCCCAGATTAAAGTAATTACTCATGGCCACTTGGGCAACTGCAAGTGAAAACATGGATTAAATCATCAATAATCAACAAACAAATTCAAACTATTAAGAACAAAATCTTCATAGAACAAGAGAAACATCAGTTGTCATTGATAAGATATGTTTCCACCAACAAACCACAAAAAGAAAGAAAAAAACTTCCAAATCATGAGCAAAAAAATAGAAAAAGTCTCTAATCTGGGTCACTGGGGGTACGAGACTGGTTCAGAAGACAACAACTGGAAGACCTAAGGCTTGGAGGAACTAGAGGGCTAGGTTTGGAGAAGGTTAAGCATATTCTGAAGCATCCCGTCACTTTTCTCCTTTTCTTTTGCTAGCTCAACTCTAAGACCGTCTCTTTCAGTTTCCAATTCAGCAACACGAGCTTGAAGCCTAGCAATTTCAGTATCCTTAGTTCCACACTCTTGAACCAAAGCCCTAACCTTGCTGTTCACAGGTGTCTTCAAAGATGAACCAGGTTCAACTGGGGTGGCATTGACTATATAGTCACAAGCCAGAAGAGTCTTGACGCCAAAGTGTTCCATGCTTGATGCCATCTCCCATTTCTTCAAAGGCACATTCAGCCTGTCCAGAATAGTAGTCAATATGAACCCATAAGGAGTGGCATGAGTCTTGGAGCCATTTATGACCCTGTCTAATAATTTGATAATAAAAGCAGGCCAATTGATCTGCATTCCTCTCACAAGGCACTCTATAAGAACCAGGTCCATGTAGTTGTTAGTATGCCTCCTATCACGTCTGGGCAGCAGGCACTTGCTAACAAATTCAAACAAAACCTTGTGCTCAGGTCTCATCTCACTTTTCTGTACAAACCTGGCTTCAGGTACATCTTCAGCAGTTGCAGCATCACAAAAATTCCTAGTGATTTGAAGAGCAGTAGGGAGAGAATCTAGACATGGCCACCTTTGCCTTGTATAATCATCATACCCCTCACTAGGTATGTTTAGAATCTTACCCAACTTGAGTGCATCAAACTGCACCATTACTCCTTTCACCAGGCTGGTGACTACCCCATTTTTCACTGTGGCATTGGCCATAAACTCAATCAACTCTTTCCTAGCCAGCCTCCCATCCATATCAAGGACCAAGTCCTTCCAACCTTGTGCAGCCAGGGCATCTACCAGTCTTCTCATACCTGGCTCATCCAGGTCTCTCAATAGTCTTCCTTTCAAAAAAATTCTTCTAGCAAAGATGGAAAACCTATCTTGGTCCTTCTCATATTCTTCCTCTTCTTCTCCACTCCACTCTTCTTCTTCCTCAGTAATTTTTACCTGCTTACCTTTCATTGCAGATCTGGTTCTTTTAGCTAAATTGGGTTCAGCAAAGACAGGTTTAGAGGAAGACTTCTTGGAAGAAGTCTTGAACCCTTTTGGTTTGGGTGTAGGAACCTCCACAGTTGTTCCTATTTCTTGATGGACCAGTTCCATCTCCTCTTCTTCATATGTAGCCTCAGAACTCTCCACAACCTTTACTTTTCCCTTCTCCCTCTTTTTCTTCCTACTCTCTTCCAGAGCTTTCTATAATTCTGCTTCACTTTGTTTGACCCTGCTCCTGGTAGCTCTTCCCTCAGGCACTGAAGGGATAGTAGGTTTTGGGGATGAAGTTTTGCTTTTCTTGGCTGGCTTGGAAGCAGTTGGAGCCTTTTGTGAAGAAGTTTTGCGCTTCTTTGGATCATAACTGGCCACAACCTTCAACCAGAGTTTCCTCAGCAGATGAACCAGGTTCATCTTGTTGCTTGCTTAGATTAACAAGTCCTTCAGCCACCTCCCCAGAACCACTTCCCCCTGACTTGTTTCCACCTTCTTCAACACCTTCATATATAGCCAATATTTTGTATTTCTTATTTCCCCTCACATCACCACTTACTCCCTTTCTCTCTTTTTCTTTATTTTTACCTCCGCTTCTACTAGAATTAGCCCCCTTTATATCTTTAATAGGACCAACCAAGACAAACCTATTTTCTACAATTTCAACCATATCAGAGAATACCACACAGGAACTTACCTCACCAGGGGTTTCTCAAATTTTGTCAGTGTCAGAAGACCCATGTTCTTCACCTTTGCTGGCAGAAATAAAATCATCAAACTTAGAGCTTGAGTCAGATTCTTGAGCATGACTTTCCTTCCTCTGGCTAGCCTTCAATTTCTCACTTAGAGCTTTCCTTAAAGCTCCAGAAGCTACAGCTTTTCTAGCCAACATTTTTTGCCTACGAAACCTAGATTTTGGGGTTTCACTAGGGGATGTAGATGAGGATGTATTGAAAGGGGATACTGGTCGGGGAGTGTCAGGATTATCTTGGGGATTAGTCATGGTGGATTGTTTCTTAAAAAAAATTTGTGAATTTTGGAGAGAAGAAGGGCGATCAGAACTTAAGAAGAGTTTTGATGGTTATGGACTAATGAAGGAGCGGTGTGGTGTATTTAAATGTGATTAGACTTAAATGCAGTAACGGCAGCTTTTCAGAGGTCAAGTAGAAGTCTAATCAAGGTGTAATTTCGGTCTCTTAGTGATTATTAGGCCTCGCTAGATTTTAGGCAAAAAATCCCAGTTTTTAGAGTTCTAGGAGAACGAAACTGGTTCAATGCTCAATGGATAGAATTTCTGGGAATTTGATGAATGTAGGACTTCTGCTCATGATTGGAAAAATAATCTTTCTAATTGTGCAGAGTATAGAAAACATACCTGAGCTTTTCATATGAACACATACTGATGAACCAGGTTCTTCATATAGAACTCTCTTGAACATGCCTCAAATGCCAAAATAGAAGAAACTTTGTAAGAGATCAGTGAATCATATATATACACATGTCATAGGAGTATACTAATTAAAGTATGAAACTGAGTAAGAATTGATCTAGATATTTACATAAAGTTAGAACTCCTAACCAAAAAAAAAAAAAATTTCATTTCACTCTTCTTCTTTTTTTCAACCTTTTTTCATTTTTTTCGTTGTGCATTCTGAACTAGACCTATTAGGTGATCTTAATCATCCCTAATTCCAACCTGTTCCTTTCAAAGTTTTCTCTAATCAGTGCTTTAGTGAAAATATCAGCTATTTGTTTATCAGTAGCACAAAAGTCTATTGAAATCAATCCTTTCTCATAGTTATCTCTTAAGAAGTGGTGTCTAACATCTATGTGCTTAGTCCTCATATGATGAACTGGGTTCTTTGTCATACTTATAGCACTAGTGTTATCACAGAATATTAGAATACATCCCACTTCAATTCCAAAATCTACCAACTATTGTTTGAAATAATTGAGCACAATAAGAAGCAGCAGCAACATACTCAGCTTCTGCAGTAGATGGGTCCACTAAATTTTGCTTTTTGGTAGCCCGTGAAACAAGACATGAACCAAGGAAGTGTGACATACCTGAGGTGCTCTTCCTATCCACTAGAAAACCTGCATAATCAGCATCATCATATCCAACTAAATTGAAATTGCTACCTTTAGGATACCAAAGACACAAATCCGTGGTGCGTTTTAGATATCTTAGTATCCCCTTGACAACATTCAAGTGAGACTCTTTTGGATTTGCCTGAAAACGAGCACAAAGCCCTACACTGAAAACAATGTTAGGTTTGGTGGCAGTGAGATACAAGAGTGAACCAATCATATCCCTATACAACTTTTGATCAACTGATGAACCAGGTTCATCAACATCTAATTTAGTGGCAGTTGCAATGGGTGTGTCTATTTCTTTAGATTCCTCCATTTTAAACTTTTTGATGAGCTCTTTTGTGTACTTCTGCTGATGGATCATGGTTCCATTTGGAATTTGTTTGATCTGTAATCCTAAGAAGAAATTAAGCTCACCCATCATGCTCATTTCAAACTCACTCCCCATTAATTTTGCAAAGTCCTTACTTAGCTTATCAGTGGTGGCCCCAAAGATTATGTCATCAACATATATTTGTACAACAAGGAGATCCTTAACTTTTTCCCTTAAGAATAAGGTACAATCAATTTTACCTCTCTTGTAACTATGCTCCAGCAGGAATTTTGACAGTCGTTCATACCATGCTCTTGGGGCCTACTTGAGTCCATAGAGAGCCTTGTCTAACTTGTACACATGCTCAGGACATTCCTTGCTCTCAAACCCTGGATGTTATTTCACAAACACTTTTTCTTTTAAGTAGCCATTTAGGAAGGCACTTTTGACATCCATCTGATGAAAAGTAAATTCCATATGTGCTACAAAGACTATGAGAAGTCTGGTTGCCTCTAGTCTTGCAACTGGAGCAAAAGTCTCATCATAGTCTATGCCCTCCTCCTGGCTGTAACCTTGAACCACCAATCTTGCCTTGTTTCTTGTAACTGTTCCATCTTCATCAAGTTTGTTTCTGAAGACCCATTTTGTACCAATGACTGATCTGTCCTTGGGTCTTGATACTAGATGCCAAACTTGACTTCTTTCAAAATGGTTAAGTTCATCCTGCATTGCATTCACCCAATCTACATCCTGCAAAGCCTCAGCAATATTTTTAGGTTCAATGATAGATAGAAAAGCATCAAAAGCACAGAGATACTTTAATTGTGATCTAGTTTTAACTCCAGATGTTGGATCAGTGAGAATGTTCTCAATGGGATGAGAACTTTGATACTTGTGAGGTTTCACAACAAACTGGCTTCTGCTAGATGTTTCTGCCACATTCTGTTGCTGAGGAACGGGTTCCTTTAAGGAATTTATTTCAATTCCTCTTTGATTAGTTCTCCCTGTCAGGTTGCCTTGTATGGAAGAACCTGTTCCATTACCTGTTCCTTCTATTGATGCCACTTTGACCTGAGTTGATGCTTCAGTCAAGTCCTTTACTAATCCAATAGCTTCATCTTCATGTTCTTATCTCTCAGAAAATAATGTTAGTTTCATCAAATACTACATGCACACTTTCTTCTACATACCAAGTTCTTTTGTTAAACATTTTATATGCTTTTCTATGTGAATAATACTCCCTCATCACTTCTCGGATCAAACTTACCTAGGGAGTCTTTTCTATTATTGTGCACATAGTACTTGCAACCAAATGCCCTAAGATGGGATATGTTTGGTTTTCTCCCTTTAAGTAACTCATAGGGAGTCTTCTCTACCAGAGGTCTGGTCATGCATCTATTGATTATGTAACATGCAGTGTTTACAACCTCTGCCCAGAAGCTGTAAGACAATTTACTAGAAAGCAGCATGGTTCTAGCCATGTCCTCAAGAGTTCTATTCTTTCTTTCAACTATTCCATTTTGTAGAGGGGTCCTAGGGGTAGAGAAATTATGATCTATACCATTTTTATCACAGAATTCAGCAAACTTGGAATTTTCAAATTCAGTTCCATGATTAGACCTAATGGATGCAAGTTGATTTCCTAATTGTTTCTGAGTTTTTCTAACAAATACAGTAAACATGTCAAATGCTTCATCTTTGGAGGTTAGAAATAGAACCCAGGTAAATCTAGAATAATCATCAACAAGCAGCATTAAATTTTTCTTTCCACCTCGGCTCATAGTTCTCATTGGACCACATAGATCCATATGGACCAGTTCTAACGACTTGGTTGTACTTACCATTTTCTTGCTTTTGAAGGATGATCTTACCTGCTTCCCCCTTACACATGGCTCACAAACTTTGTCTTCCTTGAACTTGATATTAGGTAACCCTATCACCAAGTCTTTAGAGACCAATTTGTTAAGATGATTTAGACTTGCATGACTAAGTCTTTTGTGCCACAGGAAGGGATCATTAACCACACACTTAAACAAGTGAGTTCATTTTCTGAGAGAGTAGACAAATCTACAATGTACATATTGTTAACTCTTTTTCCCTGCAAAATAATCTTGTCAGTGGTAAGGTTAATCATAAAGAATTTGGTGGAGGGAAAATCCACAAGGTTACCTCTGTCACACAATTGTGACACACTTATTAGGATATATTTCAAGCCATCTATCAAGTAGACATTCTCTATGGAATGAGAATCTGTCTTTCCTACCTTTCCAACCCCAATGATCTCACCTTTCTTTCCATTACCAAAGCAGGCATTACCTCCTTTTAAGTCCTCAAGTGAAAGGAATTGGTCCTTGTTCCCAGTCATATGTTTTGAGCAACCACTATCCATATACCATATTTGGTTGTATCCTTTCACTTTGACCTCTTGTTCATCATCTCAGTCTCTGATGGCCATTAGGTCCTGTTCTTCTTCAGTTTCATCCCCTGAGTCCTCATCTGATGTTTCTCCCCAGGCAGCAACCATAGCCTTTGTTGAGCATTTGTTCCTTTTGGTTGAACCTATTCCTTCTTCATGTTCCTTCGTTCAGCCCTTTCTTTCTTCCACTCAATTTCCCATTGAGGACAGTTCTTGATTATGTGGTCAGTCTTACCACATTTATAGCAACCCTTATTGGTCTGTTTCTCAAGGGCCCTTGGTTTGTTGAAGGTTGTACCTCTTGAAGAGCCCTTTCCTCTCATAAGGTACTTTTTGAAATCTCTTGTGATCATAGCCATTTCATCATCCTCTAGCTCTGAACCTTCAGCAATTATGAGAGCCAGACTTTTTTCTTTCTTGGGTGTATCCATCTTCATGGTTTGGCTTCTCAATTCATATGCAGTGAGGTTTCCAATTAGTCCATCCAACCTGAGGGTAGCAATATTTTTTGATTCCTGAATAGCAGTGATTTTGCATTCCCATGAGACTGGCAAAACCCTTGTTAAGATTTTCTCAACCTTGTCTTCTTCAAGATTAATCCTTCCAAGAGATTTAAGTTCATTTGTCAGTGTGGTGAACCTAGTATACATCTCTTGAATCGTTTCTCCTTCCTTCATAGTAAAATTCTCATATTGAGAATACAGCAGTGTTCCTCTGGACCTCTTCACTTGAGGTGTTCCTTCATGATCCACTTGCAAGGTGTCCCAGATTTCCTTAGCAGTGGTACAGCTTTGAATTTTGTTGTACTCATCAGTACCTAGTCCACACACAAGCCATTTCTTGGCTTTAGCATTTTTCTCCCACTTCCTCAGGTCTTCAGCAGTGCAGTCAGCCCTTGTCTTTGGCACATCAACTCCTTCAGCATTCTCCTTTGTGGTTGCTAGGAGACCATCAGTGACTATGTCCTAGAGTTCATAGTCTTCCCTTATGATGTGATCTTTCATCCTGTTCTTCCACTAAGAATAGTACTGACCATTCAAAAGTAGAGGCCTAGTAGTGGATTACCCTTCCCAGTTCCCAGGTGGTGCACTCATGTTGATCTTCTCCTAAGGTGTTAGCCTCTTCAAGGATAATCTTTTCTGATACCAATTGATTTTCTAAACATCAATACCACACAAGAGGGGGGTGATTTGTGTGGTACCCAATTTTCGATCTAGAAGAACCTGGTTCTTCTAGGTGTTCTAACTACTACTGTTTGTGGAATTAAAAGTACAAAAAATAAAGAACATAGAGATTTTTACGTGGAAAACACCTGGCTCAAAAGGTGAAAAAACCATGACCTACTACTCAGTAGGATTTTCCCAAACTTCTACTAAAATCATTTGGCAAAACAACATTTACAAAACTCTTTATAAACCTAAAGATTAACTCTAATCCCAGTGTAGCACACAGCCTCAACTGTTACGACACCTTCAAGTTAACTCTAACTTGAATACTCAAAGTACCTAATACAATTTCTTCTATGAAAGCAGGAAAGGTACAACTTTAAATCACCTACTACAATTAAACTAGAATAAAAGAAAGACACAATGGAATTGGTTCTTCTATCTTGTCCAAGTAGCTTCAGGAATGCACACTTGAATCTCACATAAATTATTTGCAAAATTTCCTCGCTCTTCTGCTCTAAATTTAGTTTAACTTCTGCTTTTGTGCAATATGCCTGTAAAAGAGAAAAATCACTATTATTTAATGAGTTAGTAATCAGAGTTTGATTGAGACTCAATTGTTGATCTTCCATCGAAGTCGAGTCCTTGAACAATACAAACTCCAACCCTATCCTTTATCAGGATTGTGTCCTCTTCCCATGAGGAGACTTTCTCTCTTCATCCAATATGCAACCTTTTCAATTAGTTCAGGAGATATTGCTGTTTGATCAATGAGACTTATCTCCTTTATGTGTATCTTACATGTCTAGGTTGATAAATATTGTGCCTCACATGATGGACCTGGTCCATGACTGAGTTAATTTGTCATTCTTCAAAACTTCACCTTAACTTGGGCCAACAGATATGATCAATGCCAACGAGCGGGAGGGATTTCCAAGAAAGGCGAGATGCCTCTTAACACAATTCTTGAAGTTGATATCTTCAATGTTTGGGGTATTGATTTTATGGGTCCTTTTGTTAGCTCGTGTGGGAACACTTATATTCTTGTAGCAGTGGATTATGTGTCAAAATAGGTTGTGGTCGTGGCCTTGCCCAACAATGAAGCTAGGAGTGTGCTGGCATTTCTTAAAAAGAATATCTTTACAAGGTTTGGTACACCCCGAGCAATCATTAGTGATAGAGGATCGCACTTTTGTAATAGGGATTTTGATACATTGCTCTCCAAGTATGGTGTCAACCATAAAGTCTCTACACCTTACCATCGGCAATCAAGTGGCCAAGTTGAAGTATCAAATAGAGAAATCAAAATCATGATGTCCAAAATTGTCAATGCAAATAGGACCGATTGGTCAAAAAAGTTAGATGATGCTCTATAGGCCTACCGGACCGCGTACAAGACCCTGATTGGTATGTCCCCGTACCGGTTGGTGTTTGGGAAAGCATGTCACCTCCAGGGGAATTGGAGCATAAAACTATGTGGGCTTTGAGGAAGCTTAATCTTGAGTGGGATGTTACGGCCAATCTCCGTATTGAACAACTAAATGAACTTGATGAATTCCGGTTCCATGCATACTCTAGTTCGTCCTTGTATAAGGACAAGATGAAGTACTTACATGACAAATATGCTCGTGGAAAGGAGTTCAAAGTTGGTGATTTGGTCCTCTTGTTCAACTTCCGTCTAAGGTTGTTTCCCAGAAGCTAAAATCAAAGTGGAGTTGGCCATTTGAAGTTGTATGTGTAACCCCATTTGGTGATCTAGATTTGAAAAACAAAAATGGTGAAGTCTTTAGGGTGAATGAGCATAGTGTCAAGCGTTATCTTGGGAAGATTGATGATAGCCATGTGGTGGTTGTGGTTCATTTCAAATGATGTGGTGGTAACCCGCATCGTGCCGCGACATTAAATCAGGTGCTTCTTGGGAGGCAACCCAACTGTTTTTCTTTTTATTTTCTTTGATTTTCTTGGTAGTTAAGATTGATTTTTGAGATAATTGATTGTGAGATATTGCAGGGATTGATGCAGTACAGGGCATAAGTGCAAAAATGTCAAGTCTCTGAAGTTTCCAGTGCAACCGCACGTCCATTTTGTGTGATCCGCACTGGTGTGAGTAACATATGATGACTCTCTGAAGTTTTCCACCACGGCCGCATTGAATTTTGTGCGGACCGTGGTGGACCTCCGCGACCGCAGTCGGTTTTGTGCGGACCATAGAGGTTGCCTTCTCAGACTTCTGCTGAATAAACCCAGCGCGGTCTGTGGTCCGTTTTGTGTGGCCGTGCTGTTGGGTAAGACTGGGTCCCACTCCTTTTTCTATAAATAGACCTCAAGGGTCTCCTTTTACCTTTTTCGAACCTTAAACTCTCAAAGCCCTTTTTACTGTTCATCCTCATTTTTTTGACCGTAACTCTTGCTTAGTGTGACTACTTCCATTGCATATACTCATCTGGTAACATGTCAATCATATATTTGTGCTTAATTTTAGTTTTTTTTCATTTAAAATAGCTCATAGCTTCTTCTTCTTCCCATCTTTCTCTAGTTGTTAGAGTAGGTTAGTATAACTGTTCATTTTTGTGCGCCTAAAGAATTTTATTGACTGGGTAAATTAAGTAGGGACACATTAGGTGAAAAACTTGAACAAATTAGAAAAATTAGAAACCCTAATTCAGTTCCCTAATTGAGCACCTTTCGCAGACCGCGGTCACCTTTGTACGGTCCGTGGTGCTTATGTTCTGAGATATTGTCCTGTGCCAGCGCGGCTGCATTGCACTTTGTGCAGTCCGCACTGCCCCACCGCAGCCGCGAGTCCATTTTGTGTGGACCACGGTGGTGAGATTCAAAGAGTATATTGGGGAGACTTAAGACCTGTGCGGACCGGGGTCACTTCAGTGAGGTCCGTAGTGGCTTCAGTGCAACTGCACTGCCATTCTATGTGGTCCGCACTGGCATGTTCCTGCAACTGTTTTTTGCAACTCTGAGCTTCTATTTTGCAAATTCATTCTACATATGTTTCACTTCCTGTGCTTAAACTAAAAATGTTAGATGCGTGTGTTTGCAGACGGTGGCTAAACAAAGAGGTGGCAAAGGATCACAACAACCCGGAAGAGGTGGTTCCTCCCGAGGGGGCAAAGGAAAGAGAGTGACAAAACTCACTCCCCAAGCTCGGGAAAACATCAAAAAGACCCGAAAGTTGATAAAAGCTAAAAGATGCTTCCCATTCTTCCAGGAGTGAGTATATGCCATCACAGGACATCTCCTCGAACTCAATCCCAACTCATATCACCACCCACTTCTAACTGACTGATACCCCTCCAGCATCACCCACTATCAAGAGGCTGGTGAATGTAGTTTATGATTCTTCTGAGGAGTTGGCAGTTGGTGATGGGAACTACTCCACCTCCCCAACAGCTTCATTATCTGGGGAAAGTGCAGGCAGAAATGAGGAGGAGGTACAAGGTGGTGAAGGTGGTGAGCCTCAGGTTGGAGGCATTGCCCGAACTAGAAGACCTAAGGTGTGGGAAGACAGGTTTGTGAGCCAAGTTGCCTATAATAAGTTTAGGGAGTGGTGGCCGGTGAGGCACTTGATACTGGAGAGGAGATTTATTGACAATGACCTACTAACCCACTACTCTAGTGTGCAAAGGGAGTTTAGAACTAGAGTGGGCTGGGAGTTTTTCATGGAGAAGTGTATTGATGCAAATGAACATATGGTCAGGGAATTCTATTGCAATGTGGCCCACATCGTCAAGGGTACTAAAGTGACCAAGGTTTGAAACAAAAGGGTGTTATTTGACAGGAAATCTCTGAATGATTATTTGGGGTTCAGGGAAGAAGATGAGTCTCTCTATCTGGCCAAGTTAGAGATGGGTGAGGGAGTCCGTCCATGGTTAGACCAGTACTTGGCAATCCCAGGTACTGTTCTTGAGTGGTTGACTCTAGGGGTTAAAATACTAAGGGGGACCCTGAAATTTGAAGCTAAGGGTTGGGAGACTTTCGTGTGCAGCAGGTTGGACCTGACTACACATGACCAAACTCTTCCTATCTTACGGGATGTGCTGGTTACATCGATCATGGCGGGTTATCCCATCAACGTGGGGCATGTGATGTCCCGCATCATCTCTCTTGTGGGTGCGGAAGCTAACCGGAACTACCCTTTCCCCAATACCCTCTCTATGTATTTTCGTGATGTTGAGGTGGAGAAGAAGAGGTATGATGTCAAAGCTAAACCAGTGGCTCCTTTCTCTTGGTACAGTTTGAGGGGACCAGACAACCCTAAGGACAAGAACTACAAGCCTCCTGCTTCTGCCCCAACTGGCCAGTCTGAAGAGCCAGTTGAGGTATAGGCCTCCACTTAGCATGCCTCCACAGCTGGTGACATGCCTTCCGGACCTTCCACTACTGCAGAGTTTCCTCCTGGTCCGTCCACCTCAGCTGGCCCGGAGATTCTATCTTCCCAGGCCCATCCTATCACTGCCCACAGACTATACCAGACACTCCAAAGCCTGAACAACTGGATGTATACTGATTCATCCAAGTTGTCCACTTTGACCTCCACCATTGCAGTTCATTCAGCTCCCCCACAAGTCCAGGTTCCACAGTCTATAGAGGATGCTTTTAAGAAGTTGCTTGATAACAAGGAAAAGATCCTCAGCACCCAGGCCGAGTTGTTGAAGGCAGTGGCTTCTCATGGCAAGGCTCTCAAAGATCTTGCCAAGGAGCACAAGAAGTTGCACAAGACACGGGCTTCCAGGGAGTCCGTGAAGGAGCTCAGGGCAGATGTAGAGAGACTGAAGGTAGACCAACTGCCTTTAGATTTATTATTTGAGGATCCAGCTCCAGCAGTAGTCCCAGCAACAGCCACAGTGTAGGAGCAGTCACAGAGGACTCTTAAGAGAAAGATGACTATCCTGAGAGCAGATGATGCCATCATCCTATTGGCAGACCCACCAGAGGCTTCCTCCAGTCAGCGACAGGATGTACCAGATCCACAGCCGGTCCAGGTCCAGTCCCAGGTCCCAGCAGCTGAGCAGTAGGAGATCGGGAACCAGACTGAGGTTCCCGAGCATACTGAGGACCCAGGGACCACTCCTGTTCCTATGCAGACGGACGTGGCTTAGGGAGTCTTCATATCCTTTCCCTATACTTTTTTATGCTTATTTTTTCTTTAGTTGGCATTGGGGACAATGCCAGCTTTTATTTGAGGGGGTATGCCCTACTTTTATCCATGGGATGACTGTATATATAGATTGACTTAGTTTATACTTTCTTCGATTTTTCACTTGGTCTGTATATAATCTTGCATTTAGTTACTTTTATCGTACTTTTGATCTTTCATTTGGTCTGTATATAAAGTTAAATTATTGTATATATTCATCCTCCATTATATATTCTAATCCCCTATTGTAAATATTCATTCTATTTTCTATTTGCGCAAAAAAAATTCGTTTTTAGCTTCTTATATAGGCTCGTAGCCTTTTGTTTTATTTTGGACATTTTTAATAAGCCTTTGGTTTTCTTAATGTCACGGTTCTTTCCAAAGATAGAATTGTGTGTGAATCGGGTGGCTCTTCCCAATGATAGATGACGTGACATCTTTCTTAAGGGTTTGAGTCCGTTTTTGTTTTTGTTTTTGGTAGTTGTAGTTAAGGGTACCTCAAGCAAAGCTTCACTTGGGCCTAGCACATTTGCCTTCGATCCCATGGTCAAAGACAAAATGTTGTGTTTATGATGGTGAAAGTCGTGGCCTTTAGACTCTTGCGTTGGCCAATAACCATCAAGTGGTTCTTTTGGGACCATTGTGTGCTCAAATTATGTCTAAGGTTATTATGGGCCCCCGACTCGATGTCTTTAGCAATCCCTTAGATTGTGTGGTGAGAAATCGAATTGCGAGTCCAATTCCCGAGCCATTGGTCTAGAACTTGCCCTGAATGTTTGTTGAGGCAAAATCTTAAGTGAAATCTGACTTGAGAAGTGATTATAGGTCCTCCTTGATCCAAATTATAGTTGAACAAATTACATAGCATACCAATAATATGATCCCTAGTTAACCCTTATGAGCCTTAGACCTTTTTCTTTCAAGAAACATGTTACAAGCCTATACCCGTTCTATAAGATACCCTCTCTTGGCACCCGATCTTTCCTTGAGCACATGGCAAAAGTATAAGTTGGGGGGGAGAGACAAGGATGCCAACAAAGTGGTATGAGGCACAAAAATGAAGAAAAGGAAAGTCAATGAAAAAGAAGGAAAAAAAGCAAAAAGACAAAAAGAATGCTCAATGTGAGAAAGAATAAGAAGAGATTCAATAAAAGTAAAAGAAAGAAAGGTGTGGAAAAATTGAAAAAGGAGAAAAGAATTGAAATGTATAAGAAACAGTGACAATGTGTCTCTCTAACCCCTTGGAAGAGGTGAAATGACTCAAAGAGTCAAGTGAATTGTGCCAAATGAATCAAAAGAAGTGTTTAAGGTAAGACTGAACCCACTTGAACCAAAACATATCCTACCCTTACCCAAAAGCCTTCACAATGACTCCACAAAAGCCCTATATGATCTTGAATTGAAGGAAGCTTACATTAGTGGATACTTATATAAGAGGCAAGCATATGGTACCTAGAGCCGGACTTATGACATTTTCTTGAGAGAGATGAGTGAATTCCTATTAACCTCGATTTGTGTGTCAATGCTCTAAAAAGCTGAGGTTTGCCTAGGGATAGTTAAGGATGTGTGAGTTTGGGTTCCACAATGACCAAAGTAATTGAAAGAGTTATTTGATGTAATAAGTCAACTCTTGATGCTCTTGTGTCACACTTGATCCATGGTTTTTAAAAGGTTAAAAGTTGTTAATGATTCATTCGTATTGAGGGAAATTGTTAGTCCCAGTTGATGCTTGTTGAGGATACTTTAGGACAGCTGAAAATACTTGGATTTTCCCTTAAGGGGTGGGTCTTATTTTGTTTGCTTGAGGACAAGCAAAAGCTTAAGTTTGGGGGATTTGATAACTAGGGATTTTGCCATGTTTTATGCTCCTTCTTGCCTACGCTTTGGTTATAAATTGTTACAAAATAGTCCCAAAAGGCTCATAAGTGTGCTTGATTGCAGGTTTTATCAACGAAGTGACGAAATGTCAAGGATAGTCTCAAAAGGAGTGAAATCTGCTAAGTGTCAAAGACAAGGAAATCTGAAGGAAAGTAGGCCTAGTACGGACCGCGAAAAATGATATGCGGCCGCACTAGGAGATTCAGAGAGATGGAAAACTAGGCTCAAGGCAACGCGGCCGCGGTTCAATTTTAGCGTCCTGCGATGAAGGCTCCGCGGCCGCACTACCTTCCTGTGCGGTCCGTGGACAAGAGATTCAGAGAGTTGGAATTATGCCAAGCCAAGTCATGTGGTCGGCGGTCGTTATTGTGCGGACCGCGCTAGCTACCTTCGTGGCCGCGGTCCATTCTGCACGTTCCACGGAGCCCAACTTCAGAGAGCAAAATTTTGAATTTCAAGAGCCTTGTGCAGCCACGGTCTATCTTGTGCGGCCTGCACTGACCCCGCAGAGGCATTTTTGTCCAGTTTTTCCAGCTTAGTATAAATAGAACATTTTACCATTTTTAGGTCATCAGCTATCTTCAGAACTAAGCTGCGCTCGTGAGAATAACTTTTGTAGCCATTTTTGGCATCTTAGCTTCAAATTAACGATCGATTCTTGCAATTTAGTTTAGTATTTAGTTATTATGTCTTGTTCTTCATCTATTTCTTCATGTTCTTGTTCAAGCATGAGTAGCTAAACCCATTAGCTAGGGTTGTGGCTCAACCCTAGTGTGGGTAATTGATGGGTGTTGCTATATGGGGTTAGATTGACTATGGGTGTTTTCTATTTGGGTTGATTTTATGTTTTAATCTATGAATTGGTGGTTGCAAACACTGATTTGTGTTTTGTGGATTTCACTCTTCTTGAGAAAGAGAGTCTAAGTCTCCAAAATTAACCCAACAAGGAATTGGGATGGACTCATGAGAAATGATAGTCCCAATTAACGGGTTAAAACTCGAGAGACTAATCACCCTACTTAAACTCTAGTTGCTTGATCTAATTTGCCTACCCATTTGGTCTCGAGAGAGTCAATTGGGCAAAATCACTCTCTCTACCGAGAGGTGTGAGAGTGGGTAAAATTGTGCAACGGTTATAGCATAAGCCCCAATTATGTCAATCGAACCTTAGTAACATCTACCCGTCAATAGCCACCTAGGTGATGCCACGACCCTAGTGCCTTTCTTCCTATTAGATACAACTTTAGCAATTATTTTATAGCTTAATTTAGTTTCAATTTAGTAGTTTGATAATAGTAATTCATAATTGAAAAACTCAAAAATAAAAAGAAGATCATCTAAGAGCACACACGCAACTCTATTCTAAGTAGATACCCGAATTCCCTTCTAGCTCTCTGAGGATTCGATCCCGACCCTCGTATCAGGTAAAATCTATTGCGACCCTCTTCTCCTACTCTTTAGTAGCGGGTAGTTGGAAGCGATCAGCAACCTTCGCTCAGGTTTTTGCTCGTACCACTTATACTCTGCCACTTAACTGATTCCCATCAATTACCCGCCTTTACTCTGTGACCATTCAGATATATGTCCTACAATACATCCATTATGCTTCAGACTCACAGAATAAACCCATCTGATACTGAAAAGGGAACCTTTCTGAAGCATACTACCATTCCTATAACAATCCCATTGGCTTCATTTACCATTGGGTCCAGGACTACACATGGCTTGATTCCTATAAAACCAGGAATATATAGGCAGCTCAGAGACCATAGTGCGGCCTCTATTTTTCAAAACACCTCATTCGATCAAAATCGGTCATCATTTCTTTACCCGACAACTCTTTCATCCTTTCCGAGTTTAGAGGGACACCATTTGTTGATACCCAATTTTTCCCTCATATAGTTTAAAAATGCATATATACTTTCAAAATAGTGCATGAGAATCAATCAGCATTTTTCTATAATTTTTCTATAATTTTAAAAGGATTTTAATTAATTTATTCTAGCATTTTATTATATAAATAATTACTACTTGCATTACAAATAGTTTTATGATAATTTTATTGTTTAATTTGATCATTTATATTTATACTAAGTTTTAATTATTTCATGAATAGCCATATGTACGTGTTAGGGTTATAAATACAATAACTTTGCAATAATGGCCCCATGTGTGTATAATTACCTTATTTCACAAGAAAATAACCTTTTATATTTTTATAATACTAAGTAATTATTTTAAATCATTTTCATGCACAAATAATACTTTTATCATTTATAAATTATTTTATAAAATTATTTTATTAAGTTAATTGGGTATTTAAATAATACCCCTTTTTCTTAATCAATTTCGGGCCTTAGCCTACCCCAGCCCAATACCCTAATCTAACCCAAACCCTGACCCAATTTTAAAATCCGCCCAACCCCTCAGATCAAATCCTGGCCGTTGATTTCAAAAGATCAACAGTCCAGGATCATTTTCCTTTTTTAATTACCCATAACCCCCCAAACCCTACTCATTCTCTCAATTATGCCACCTCTAAATCCTCTTCTCCTCTCTTCTCTCTCAGACGCTCTCAAACCCTAGAGCGTCGTCACTCAAAATTTCCTCCAAATCCCTTCGATTCCCAACTAGATATGGAATCATCTGGTGATTTACTGCCTTATCCGGCCTCATATCTCTACTGGTTGTTCAATTTCTTCGTGATTTGAAGGAATCTGAAAGAGATTCAACTCAGAGTCAACCTAGACTCTTCATTTTTATTCGATGAACCTGATTCGTGTTCATCGCTACGTTTGTGAGTATTGTATCTTTATGTTTATGACTTGAAACTCCGGTTCTTAACTGGATTTTTTCTCACCTCGTTCCATTTTTCAAAACCCTCATCTATTTCTACTTGATTTTATTCATATCCTTGTAGATTTGAAACGATTTAAAGTTTATCTAGTATTTTCTTTGAAGAACCTTCTGTTTTTTCCTTATTATTAATCGATTTTAATGTTTCTAAAACTAGGGTTTTCTCTTAAGTTCTCTGCAAAAAGGTTCTAAAGTTTCTAAGTGTTTGAATCTTATTATCTTTACTAGTTCTACAGATTTACATGCCTATGTTATAATCCCTTGTTTGTTTAATTATTTCATTGTTCGCTTCAATATTCGCCCGTTATTTTCATATCTGTCAATTAGAAGAGATTGATTGATTTTATTAGGGTTCAAATTATATTTTTCTGCCGAGATTGATACTTTTCTGTGATTTTACCTATTTTCCTAATTTGTTACTCCTAATAGGAACTACTTGCCTTAATTATTTTATTAAGCTTAATTTATGGGAGTTGATTGTTTTACCAACCCCTAGATGGTCTCTAATTTACCTGTTTACCTTATTTATGTGACTAATTATCATTGCTACTGGCCTGATTTTTGTATTTTGAATTTTAATTGACTGCTAGACCTATTATTTACCTTATTTAGACCCCAATTCCGTGTTATTTTAAGCAATACCTCCATGACTCTGCCTGGATTGATCCTATTAAGCCCTAATTGACTGATTGATTGGTATTTTTGCCTTATTTGTGAACTCTTAATTTCCTTTACCTTGTTTGCTTTACTCTGCTCAGTTTTATATAAACCCCATTCTGGTTTTGAAAACACACGAACACACATAGAAAGACACAGAAGCACACAAAAACTATTGCTCTTATTCATACATACTCTCCATTGCAATTTTTTCTGTTACTTGTGTTTGTTGCACTGTCCAGCCGGCTGAAAGCCAAGGCTGGGCTCTTGGATCCTATTTGCTTCACTTTCCTGTTGCTATCTCTTAACTGGTATGTCTCCACTTCTGTTATCATTTAATATGCTATATGATTAGACATATGTTCTTCCTATTTACTGCTTCTAAACAGAATGTCTACCTCTTTTATCATGTCCTATTCAATATGCTATGTGGTCAATCTACTATAGATATCAACATTCCTCTATTTGCCCTTATGTTTATGTTAACTAGCATGCTCTAACTCTTAAATTTGTCTTATCCAATATGTCAATATGGTTCATACACTTTAGCAAATTCCTGTTTGATCTAGGATACTTGTCCACTTGTTTCTCAACTAGCATGTTTTCCTTCTACCTTTATGTGTCTATCCTAACAGGTTCCCGATTAATTCATGATTTCTATGCTCTCAACTTTTGTTGCCTTTTCCGTATGACTGTCTGATCAGTAACTTGATCCCAGCATGTTGTTATCTCTTTAATATATGCCTATATGCTCACCTAGTAATAGCTAATGAACTAACTCAATCCCAGGCAATGTGAAACCTTGTTTGAACTGATTGTGACTATGTTTGACTACTGGAGTTCATGTATGAACTCCATTTGCTGAGTGTGGCTCTACTTGTAGTTCTTGTAATCTGGTAATGCTATTTTTATTCACTTCGAAAATCCAAACTGTTTTTTTCCAAAAACTATCTCCTACTTCATATACTATTTTCGACTCTTAGTTGTCTAGAGTCCTACCACCCTTGTGTGAGCACTGCTTAGGGTCCATGAGACTCCTCTGAACTCTGACACATTGGGGTTGGTTCCCCAATCCTTTTGTGAATCTTGTTTAACATCTGATTCTAGTATAAGCATTGCCCGGGGTCCCTAAGGCCCTTGGGAACTTTGACACACCAGGAACCAGTTTTTGTGTTATGGATGGGCTACCACTCTGCTCAAAGATGATGTGCTTGAAGGCCTGGTTCTTGGGTTGATATTGGGTTTATGAAGGGTCCCTATAGTATAATGGTTCTTTTATTGTGTAATTTATTCACATTGGTCTGTAATACTAATCTTTGTAAAAATAGATATTGGGTTTATTAGTAAAGCTGGGAGGGATTTTTATATATCTTTGTAGGGATCGGGTAGAAATCATACCTATGGGATTGTTGTGATTATTTATATACATTAGAAACTATGCCTATAGGCCTTATCTTCAAGTTTGTCCTTAATTTCCACTTTGCATCACTAGAAATCCTGCTTCTAAGTTGTTTTCTCAATTCTGCATCAATAATCATGTCTTCAAAACCTTCATGTATGCATTAGAAATCGTGTTTCTAGGAATTTCCTTGTTGAACTCGCTTGGCAACTGATTAATGCTTTTACTCGCCTGGAAATCATGCCTATAGGAAACACATATAAAATTAGTATTGACACTTAGACACCATGCATATAGGAAATAAGTGTAAAAACGGCTTCAACATTTAGATATCATGTCTATAGAGGAAAATGTATAAAATCAGTTTTCAGTGTCATAAAATAACACTTGGGATCAGTTTCAGCACTTAGAAAGCATGCCTGTAAGGTCTAAAAGATAAAATCTGCCTATTAAGAATCAATCACTGGTTTATAAATTATGGTCTGATTAATGTTTAGATACCATGTCTATACCATTCTACCGGTTATCACTTAGGCAAGCCTGTAGGACAATTAAATCCTAGGTTTAAAATTGTGATTTTCTTGCTGCTTGAAATGTGTTCAGATTCATAGGCAAACTGATAGGTACTCGTTGCCTCGCCTAAATAAAATTGTTGTATATTCTATTTGTATTCATTTAGATATCATGTCTATAGGACTCCTAAAATTATAAAAACTGCTTGTTTGAATGGCGTGCGCTTATTTGTCTATTTGTGGAGGTAAATATGAGCCCTCTTAATTGCCCTTTATGTGATAGTCCTACTTGTTCTTGTTTGTCGCTTAGATTTTCTCCTTTTAAGCAACATAAGTGAGTCTAGAACCACCTTAAATAGAGGTCATAAATACCTCTAGGATCACAGGTAAGGGACGGGCAGTGCACGCATAGGGTACGTACGGGATGTTATTAGAGCACTTAGGTAAAAATCAAAAAGGCAAGGGTAATTGGGTAGTAAAAGGAAATGATGACATGTGTGCTAATTCTATGTGTAGCACCCCCTACTCGGGGACGATTACCAAGTATTGCACAGAAGTGATCCTATAGGCTAAAAAACCTAGGACCCCTTTTACTCCTTGTTTAAAAGTCATATCTGCTTGTTTATCTGCTTATAAGACTAATTCGCCTAAATTGAGTTTGGCCAGGACCTACCGTTGTGGACCTCGAGGGGTTCCTAACACCTTTCCCTCAAGGTAATTTCGAGTCCTTACCCAATCTCTAATAATTTCAACTAGTTCATGAGTTATTTGTTTAGGTGCCCTAATGCGCCTTAATCCGTTAGGTGGCGACTCTTCAAATCTCATACCCAATTCCCAAAAGGAAAGGAGTTGTCCCCAAAATATTAAAACCCAGACTCCGCGAGGAAAAAGGGGGCACGACACTGTTCTTGCAGGAATCAATTCATTATTATCATTGGTGATCGCCATCATCCCCCCCCCCCCTCTTTGGGATACATTGAAATGGAGAGGTCTATGAACTATCGGTGATGGGTTACACAACCCCGGCATCCAACCACTTGATAATCTCCGTCTTGACAACTTCTTGCATAGCCTTATTGAGTCTTCTTTAATACTCGATAGAAGGTTTATCACCATTCTCCAACTTGATCTTATTTATGCAAAAGGCGGGGCTTATACCCCAAATATCCGTCAAAGTCCACCCAATAGCCTTTTTTCTCTTTTGTAACACTACCAATGTGGAATCAACATGCACGTTAGGGCCAAGAAATTCATACCGGAGGTGTGGAGGAAATGGCTTCAACTCCAAAGTAGGTGGCTCTTCAATATAAGGCTTTGTAGTAGGAATCTTCCTATCCTCAAGATCCAAAAATAATTTCTGGGGTGCATAATTGTACGACCTCATTCCTTGCAAAGAGTTCATGCATTCCATGAAACCATCCATCTCATTATCATAAAAATTGAGCAAAACAGCCTCCAACATTGATTATAGAACTTGTATCATCAATAATAATATCGGTCACCAAGTCCGCAAAAAAACACATCTCATTGCTATTTGGTTGCCGCATAGACTTACACATGGAATACTAGATTTTCATCACCAACCTGGAAAGTGAGCTCTCCGACTTCTACATATCAAGTGCCTTACCCACAGCAAGGAAATGTCTCCCAAAAATTATATGCACTTCATAATCAACTTCACAATCTATAATAACAAAGTTTGCCGGAAGAATGAATTTATCAACTCGGACCAAACATCTTCAATCACACCCAACGGCCTTTTCATGGTATGATCAACAATTTGCAACCTCACAAAAGTGGGTCTTGGTTTCCCAATTCCCAAAGTCTTGAAAATCGAATAGGGCATCAAATTTACTTGCCCCAAGATCACAAAGATCTTTAGCAAACCCGGCACTCCCAATTGTACAAGGAATCGTGAAAGCACCGAGATTCTCCAACTTAGAAGCCATTGATTGAACAATTGCACTAATTGATGGGTGACCTTATTAGTTTCAAAATTAATCGACCGCTTGTTAGTCACAAGATCTTTGCATAACCGAGCATTTGTTATAAAGCTTCTAAGGGATAGCACATTGATGGAAAGACTTTTCATCATTTGAATGAACTTCTTGAATTGATTCTCACCATTTTTCTTGGCAAGTCTTTGAGGGTATGGATGTGGAGGTTTAGGCAATAGTGCCTTCGCTTTTTGCACTACCGGTTCCGGTATGTCAATGATGTGTTCTCTAGACGGTTTCATCTCCTCTTGAATCTTTTCGACACTATCATCAATATCAATCCGAACTTCCTCATTTGCTTGAACAACATTATTTGGGATCACTTAGTCATCTTCGACAAGTCGCCTTTCACTTGAGGTGGGTGCATTTCTACCTCTTCCACTTCTTATGATAACAGCTATAGCAAGTACCATATTGTTACTACTATTTGAGTTCACCATCGTGCCTTTGGTAGTGCACCCTTAGGACGAGAATTTAGATCTTGAGAGATTTTCCCCATTTGAACTTCTAGTTTATGGATTGATGTTTTGTGTGAGGTAAGTTGGGCATCCAAATCGGCATTTTTTCCATCATTTGCTTGAACATATGCTCAATACGTCCCATCTTATTGTTTGAAGAACTTGAACCATGGAAAGGATAAGGAGGTGGGTTGCTTGGTTGTTGACACATTGGAGGCCTTTGAAAACCTAACCCATGGTTGCTTTGATTGTTTCCCCATACACCTTGATTGTTGCCTCCCCAATTTCCTTGGTTGTTTTAACTCTAATTTCCTTGAATTTTGTTATTACGCCAATTCCCTTGATTGTTAAAACTCCAATTTCCATGGTTATTTTGTGGTCGCCTTTGTTGTTGATTTGAGCCTTGGAATTTGTTTTTTTACCCTTGAAAATTGTTCACATATTAAACTTCCTCCTCTTGCTCATTATAAGAATCATCTTGATCAAAACCATCATCGTTTTGCACATAGTCCTCCACTCGAGTTTGCATTTGTGGACCCTTGGTCCTCTTCTTATTCACCAAAACATTAACTCCCTCCATAGCATGAATTTGCTTTGGAGCTTGCACTTGATTGAGTTGGACCTTTGCTAGTTGAGTCATGGTTTTTGTCAATTCGGCATTGTCTTGCCTATGGTCTTGCAACTCTATGTGGAGGTGTATTATATTTGGATCACTTTGTGGGACATTAGCCTAGGGTTGCCAAGTCGATGACGTTTTCACCATCTTATCTATAATGTCACATGCCTCTGCATAAGGCGTTGTAATGAAGTTTCCACCAACTAGTTGATTCACTACACATTGTTTGGTTGTGTTAATCCCACGATAGAAGGTTTGTTGCAACATGTTCTCCGTCATATCATTGTTAGGTCATTCCTTAACCATTGTTCTATAGCGTTCCCAAATTTCGTGTAGTGATTCGGTCGGTTCTTGTTTGAATGCCAAGATTTCATCCCGAAGGGTAACCATATGCTTGGAAGAGAAAAACATAGCAATGAATTTGACCGCTAACTCATCCCAAGTGTGTATTGGATGGTTCAGCAAATGTTCCAACCAATCTAAAGCTTTACCCCATAGAGAGAAGGGAAAAAGCCTTAGCCTCAAGGCATCCTCGGAATATTAGTTTGTTTGCTCCCCCAACATGCATCCACAAAGCCTTTAAATGTTTGTAGGCATTTTGAGTTGGTGCACCGGTGAAAAAGCCCCATTTCTCAAGCAAAGTGAACATCACGTTGGTGATTTGAAAGTTGCCCGCCTTAATACGGGGTGGAACTATTGCACTAGCATAACCTTCATTGGGCAATATACTGTGTTGAGCCGCTTGTGGTGGATGGGGTGGAGGTGGGGGTGGTACGGGCACGTTGTCTTGTGGTACCCATCCTTGCCAATTAGGTTGTGGCACTTGAGGTACCTCATCGAGTTGCTCCTACTCATCATCCAAGTCCTCCAAAGGCATATTTCCGAGCTCATTATTTTCCATGTTTCTACCTATGATTTCTTCAACAAGTTAGTGACACATAAGGGAAATAAGATATTCCAACACACAATCAAATATATAGCTAACACCGTTAAAACTCCCCGGTAATAGTGCCAAAAATTGATCAACGTCCAATCCGCATTCAACAATGAGTGGAAATGGTCGCTGAAAGAATAGTACCCAATAATAAGTCGGGGTCAATTTCCTCAGGGAGTTGAATATGGGTTTCAGGGTGCACAGTTGATGAGTGCAGAAGAAATATCTCAATTATGCTTCCAAACAATATGGTTGTGTAATTTACTTCTACAATCTATACTACCAATGATTAACTAAACAAAAAAAACTAGAGATTGAGTAATTATTTTTGTTGTTTTTCAAATGGGTAAAAGGCATAGGGATGTAACGTTCACCTAGGTGTTAGTTTAGGCAACGTTCGTTTAGTGATTAGGGAATATTATAGCTCCCAACTCTAAATTACCAACTCAATACCTCTCGCTCACAGAGTAATTTTTCCAATTTGGCTTTTTCAAGCCAAAATGGGTATCAAGTCAAATAGTTTATATGAGATCAAGTCGGGATTTCCCTATATCTAGTTCAAACCCTTTAATTAGGCTAGTCAATACCTTAACTAGCCCAATTTCTTGTTAGCCAAGTTTTTTATGTCCCTCTTTCTCAAGTAAAGATCAAGTCAAAAAGGCATGAATCATTGTTTGCAACCATTAATTCAAGAAATAAGCATGAACAAGGTTAAATAACAAACAGACATTCATAAACAAACATTAGATCAATTACACATAAGGTTTACACACTAGGGTTGGGTCACAACCCTAGAAATATCTAGCTACTCATAACAGAAACGGAAGAGAATAAATAAGAAATACTAATTAAAGACATAATACAAAATTAAAATGATAAACTAATATAAATTGGTCACAAATTACAAAAAGTGGTAAACTACAATGGCTACGGCTCAAAAACTACCAAACTTACCCTAAAAGTGATTCCCATCTATTATAGTGACCCAAATTTGCTAACAAAAATGCCCTTCCGGAGGTTCGGCTGCCGCATAATTCCATGTGCGGTCTACACTTCATGTAGGTCTGTAGGTTGAGGACTTCAGCAGCAGCTCTGGTTTGCGGCTGCACTTTTCCTTCTGCGACCGCGTTTTTCCTTCTGCGGCTGCACTCTTGGCAAGGCTTCATACTTAGTCATTTTGCAAACTCTATGAAATTTTTGAATTCATGTCAGTGCGACCATATTTTGCGGCTGCACAAATTGTGTGAGGTCCGCACTTTGATTCAATTATCATTTGAGCAACAACACCAGATCTGCGGCTGCATAGAGAATTTTGCGGACTGCACTTTTGGCATGCTGCGCTCCCTCTTGTCTTATGTGCCGGAACACTCTTTTTTGAGTTAGATTTTTTTCACTAAAATCCAATTCTCCAATATTCCTGCAATTTGTACAATTTCATTAGTTTTGGCAACCGACATCAATACTTTCAGACTAAAACATAAGCAAGAAGATACTAATAAGTGGTTAGCATCTACACTTATCAAAGGGTAATGGAAATTTGTTCATCGCGGTCGCGGGGGAAATGGCCGTGATCGCGAAGAATAAAATATGTGCCAAAAAGTTTTAAATTGCGATCGCGAGTTTAGTGAGCGTGATCATGAAGGGTACCTCTAGTGAAATGTTTAAAGTACTCTATTTCAAAGGTCTTGGTCATTTCATCATATTTTGAGCGACGGAGCTCGGATTTGGATAATTTTAGAGGCGATTTTCACCACATGAATTGGTTGTAAGTTTTTTCCACCCAATTTTAATTATATTGCATGAATCTATCTTCGATTTTGGCATTTAGATTATAATTTTAAATAGAAATTGTGAATTTTTGTCTAAACTTTTCTAAAGTGAATTTTTGTGTTTTGAACATCAATTCGGAGTCAGATTTGAGTAAAATTAGTATGGTTAGAATTGTAATTGAATGGGTTGCCGGATTTTATTAGTTTTGTCAGGTTTTGACGTGCAAGTCCAAGTTTGACTTTTTAGTTGACTTTGAGTACATGAGCAAAGATTTGATGGGATTGTTTCCTTAGGTATTATTTGATGTTTTGAGTTGCTTTTGCCTAGTTTCGAGCCATTCAGATCTTGATATACGTGGGATGACATTTCTAGAGTATCGTTTGGCTTGCTTGGTATTTGTCTTGGCTTGTTTGAGGTAAGTATCTTATCTAAACTTGTTTGAGGCACTAGTTGCCTGCATTATTTGTGATAACTGCGCCCTATGGGTGCACATATGTGTGGGTTTGAGCCCATGTGCAAGTACCAGGATATTATCCATACTCGGGATAGTGCTTAGGCTATGATATGCCTAGAGGTAACTGTTAAGCTTTAAGTTATAATATTTCTCATATTTGTATTATTGTTATGAGCTATTTGAGCCATGTTTGATATTATGAAAAGGCTAATTCCCTAAATAAACATGGTAATTAATATTTTTGTGATAAAATTACTGCTTTGAGCTATGATAGCACACTTTGCACATGCCTACATTTTAAGATGTAATTATACCAGTCCAGAAGCATGAATTATGATTATTACTCATCATATACATGTGTTCTTGTATACTTGCTTCTGTGTGATATAATTTGGACTGGATGGTTGTGACCACGCTAGGCGGATTGTGTTGTTATGTCTATGACCATGTTGGGTGGATTGTGTTATTATCTCTGTGACCACACCGAGTGGATTGTGTTGATATGAATGTGAACATGCCATTCGAATTGTGATATAGCCCGTGACCACGACGGGCGGATCCTTTATATTGAGCATGTGACCATATCGGGCGGATTATGATATTGAGCATGTGACCACACCGGGCTGGTAGTACGTTGAATTAGTCGTGCTTGTGTGTGGATTAGGATCTATCCCCCTAGGGTCACCCTCCTATATTTCTCTCGTGATGGCGTACACACAAATTGTGAGAAACCGATGGATTTTTAGATGATGTGAGCTCTGGGAGAGCTCGTTCTTTTATCGGATCAGGTTGCGCGCCGCAACGGACTGTTATTTGGTTATTGCATTTTACCCTTATTTGCAATTTCCTTGATTGTTTCATGTTATACTTGCATATCTTCTTTATATGATGGATTGTTAGCTGAGTAAAACACTTTAAAACAAAGAATTTTAAGCATCAAAGCGGTTATATCTGAGATTTTCCTGATTTGATCATATATTTGTTCTATACTTGTTGAAATTATGAACTGTATAGGCACTGGTGAGTATTATTTATAGTTCTTGCTTCTTGTAACTCGCCGAGGTTAGTTAGGATCCTTATTGAGTACACAGGGTCGGTTGTACTCATAGTACACTTCTGCACCTTGTGTGCAAATCTTGGTGTTGATGTTGTTGTGTATGGCGAGTGCTGGCATTGAAGATGTATCTACATTCCAGTTAGGACTATCACTTGTCCTTGGTAGCTTTAGATTCGAATTATGTCATGTACATTTCAAACATATGTTGTATTTATTTCCTTTTAGATTTGTAAATCTAAGTTTTAGTGGGTAACGACTTGTACTGCCAGTCCTTGGGGAGTTGTATAAAAATTTGGTTATTTCATTTTTTGCTCTTATCATTATCACTATATTGTGTTTTATTGTTATTTTGCTTATCTAACGGGGTGAGTTATGTATCACTACGTCGGGCTGGATTTTGGGTCGTGACAATTGCCAAAAAAGAAACTATTACAGACAACTCTTAATGCAAGATTTCTTAATAAATTTGTCATTAACAAAAATGATCAATAATTGACCAAATGACAAAAGTAGATCATATATCGCCATCATTTATCACAGAATTTTCTAAGGTCGTGTCTGGCCATAAATTTTTTTTTAAATATCAGTATTTTGCCATAAAATTTTTAACTTTCGCTTGAAATAATTTTTGAAAATTTTCAACAATTTGAAAAACTTCAAAAAGTTTTTTTTTCAAAATTTTCACTTCATATCACTCACAAAACTTCCAAAATAGTCCCAAATTATATTTATGTTCAAACACAACTCTAATTTGTAAATACTATTTTCACTTGAATTTTTTTTTCCTGAAATTTTACTATTCTTATGTCCCAACGCCCACTTAGTCTAGTACAAATGCAATGGGATGAATGTTGGGTATTCCAACTTTCCAAGTGTAAGAATTTAGAGGTTACAAAGGCCAAAAACTTGCGAAATTTGAAAGGCTCCTAACTTTACAAAATAAAGCATTGATTACGAACCTTGAATAGTTGCCCATCATAAATTTATTAGCCTCCTATTTTAGGAATGCCTTACTTTATACGTATGCTTAGTAGCATTCACCATCATATATGGTCCACTTAAAAAGGAATTTACAAAATGTTGACATATCTCGAAAAGCAAAACTTGTGGCCTGCTTTATAAGCCCTCAAGTCCATTAATCCAAGAGGTCCAATGCATCCTAATCATACTATTGGTTCCAATCTTTGACCTAAGTTGAGCCATAATTTCAATTACATGAGACTGGACTGGACCACTCACTACATATTGTTGTATATTTCTAGGGTGAAACAACATCACGTAGTCGCTTTGAGCGCCTCTATTGAAAACATATTAAATTTTTTTTAAAACTATTTGAAGATTTGGGAAACTTCAAACCTTTGGGTCAACCTTATACCTGCGATTTTAACTTAAGGTCCAACGAATTGAAGTTGATTCTGAGGCAGCTAAACTTTAAAAACTTTGTAAATTCGGCTATATTTTAAATAGGGATCCTAAGCTATTTTTACACTTCCCCGTATTTCGAGGCTAATTTTATTTCGAAATTTAGGAGATGGAGCGTAAGTTCGATCTTGTTTGGAAAATTCCTAAAAGCTTCTTATTTCTAAAGGTATTTGTTGTCAAAAGAATTTTTCCGAAAAGAACTTTAGAGATGTAGGCATGTAGCACATTTTGTTTGTTCAATCATTTGAGAATCTCTTTTGTTAGTATTAGAAAAACATTTCGCGTTTGGCCAATCTTTGAAAAAAAAATATTTTTAAGTGTCATATTATGAATGAAGACATGTAATATTATTTAAAAGTAGAAGTGATTTTAATTATTTAGTATAAGATAATTAAAAGAAATTATTCAATTTTATTTTACTTTTAAAAATCCATCTTTTGTTTGAAAATAGGTGAGATTCGCAGAAAGAAAGAGTCGGGAGATAATGGAGAAAAAAGTCGCAGTAAAGAAGGAGAAAGGGACAACGTTCTAACGGTTAATTTTGCAATCTCAATCCTAGTTAAAGCACTAAAACACTTTTAAAGGAAAAATTTTACTCACTTGATGTTTGCATCAAATCAAAGGATTTTGCCGTGGTTAAATATAACTTGAGGTAAGAATACATTTAAATTTATTGTGATAACGTAGTATATTGTACGTAACGTTCATTGATTTAATGTAAATACTTATAGATAAGCTCTTTCTACTTTTACAAGTAATATCGTAAGATTCACAAGGTGCGTGTTCCTCTCCCCTTCCAATGCTTTCACATTCTCCATTGTCAACATGTTCGATTTAGTAAGGACTTTACCAGTTACCACATCATGTGAGAAGTCAGTTAATTGACTCAAGACGCGTAGGTATACAGACTTTGTCAACAACCAAGGAAGAAAGCAGGTCTTCGTTTGACTCATCAAGAGTTCCTTTTCGACCAGAATATTGCTTTTCCCGGCCAGTAGTCGATATCAAGTGGGCAATTGGCCACAAATATATCATTTCCAAGAAGTTGCTCGTGACTAGGAGCGTAAACGGGCGGGTCAGGTCGGACATGATTCGGATCAAAACGGATCAATTATTCAATCCGACCCATATTTAATACGGACAAAAAAACTGGTTACCCGGCAGATAATATTGGTAACCATATTATCCATGTCTTTTTTAATATAATCACTTTTGGGAGAACTCCTAGTCTTCCAAACTTGAGGAACCCCCAATTTGAAACTTACAAATATAAAGGTTAAACTCATTGGTTAGCCATTTTCTAAATGGATAATATAGTTCTTTTTCATATTTGACCCATTTTTAAAAAATTTATTACCCAACCCTTTTTTAGTGGATAGTACAAATGGTTACCTGTTTTCATTTAACCATTTTGACACTGCTGCTTATGACTTTAGACTAACGTTTCCACGTACCTTTGGAAGAAACTTCATGCAGTCTAGCTATTCCTCATAACAGAACAAATTAGAATAAACAGCATTGATTAAAATTGATAAGCTTAACGTTCAGAGCTTCTGTACAGATCTCCCCCCCCCCCTCCTTTATTGCCGACAATGGAACTCATTCATTAGCCCTTAAATATATCCCAAATGACCAGGTAATAAATATTGAAAATTTTGTCTTGGTTTCTGATCCGTTGGGCTTCTTCACAACAATTAGCTTTGATCTTTCCAAGTAAATGGTTCCTTCTAGCCCCACCCCCAGATTCAGATGGGATAAAGATTCTCTGCCAAAATAGTTCAGCACTGAGACACAAACTTTTTTGGTCTGCACGACCTGCTAAGAGAGAACGAATTATCATTAGCTTATACCTCAAGCATATTCAGCTGCGGGTAGTGATGCTTCATATATCCATCGCACATAGAAGACCAACATATGATTGACAAATTGTTTTAACTTTATAAACCTTTCGATGATTAACAGGAAAAACTATCCAATTCATTATGGACTCAATGCGGACAAAATTGGCAAACATGAACAAAATTTTCTTAGAACCAAGGAGGAAACTATTAAAGGCCGTCAAATTACATTGTGAAGAGTTGGAAAATGACATAGTGAAGAGTTATTATACACTTCGCAAACAAAACCGAGTCAGCTGTGCTCAAGGAAGCTTCTAATTGTTGGGATGATTAGAGACAACAGGCAAGTATGTCTTCAATAATCAAACAGTTGGTATCCTGATAAGGAGAAAATCCAGTAGAATATGAAGGCAACAGCAGAAAAGAAGCTCGACAAAGATATGGATGGCAGAAATTAAGATAACATCATCTCAAGCTAAAGAAAAACAATCACCTAGTGCTCAAGTTTGCTGCTGTATGCAATTTGCAAATGAAGTCCCGTCAAGCCTACCAACATGACAAAAACCTGCAGTTTCACCATCTCGAGCTATTCTCTCTTTTCTTCTACGGGAGGAAGAATGTAATGATAAGTTACGTTCGTTCTGAATGACACCCATATGGTTCAGTGAAGATAAATTCTTATTCTGCTTTTGGCCCATCAAATTTTCCTGGTTCAACATCTTGGTTGTAGCATCTGTTTCTGGCTGACTATACATGGTGGTAGTCTGGCTTCCAGTGGAGAAAGATATTCTTGAATTTGAGTTTTGTCCTTCTGAACTTCTCCAAAATTTAGGACTCAAAAGTTCTGCACGAGGGAGCATGAAACATGTACTTCCTGTAAAATCGGTATTTAAAATCCTCCCTGTTGTTATTCCCAAGTCATGCTGCATTTCATCAAGTAATCTCTCCAAACCATTTACACGTTTCTCTAAGGAACTCATTCCATTTCGTGAGCTGCCGATAAATCCCTGCAATAAAGAAGAGAGGGTGAGCTCAGCATGCGTCTCTTGGCACAAAATATAACTCATTACTCTTAAATAATGCAGACTACAGGATGTGGCAGCAACTAAATGGGGACAAAGAGTTAAATACGATGTTTGAAGGGTGCTGAGTGGAAGGGAGAAGAAATGTACCTGGAGGAGGTTCAACAAACTGGACTGTTGATTTTCAATCTGAACAAGCTGTTTAATGATAGAACAGAAATTCTCATACTCTTTATGACTCAAGGGTGCATCTTCATTGATGTTTCCATCAGGTACAACCATATTATAATTGTAATCCTCAAACAGTGGAAAAACCCGAGAACTTGATCGTGAATTACCATACCTATGGAACTTTTCATCAGGTGGTTTGTTAAATAGAGTTGACTTTACTTCTGAGTTTGAACTGCTACAACTAACTGTATCTGCTGAATCTTGAACTCTAGGATTTTGATTCTTCTGTTCATCTTCATTATCCACCTCCAATGAAGAAGCCAGTGAAACAGTCCGTTTCAATTTTGCATCAGGGTATTTTCTTAAATCCATCTTAGAGGAGCTTATGACATTTGATTTTGTGCGGCGGAACCTAATAGAATTGTTCTTCTGGGAGGTGATAGAGGAAGAACTACTGGATGCAGGTGACTTGCTTGGGCGGGTTGCTTTCTTCGGATGAGGGGTCTCTCTGGCCGTATCACTCGAACTTTTGGAAGGAGTTGGAGAACAGGCACCACTACCACAATCTGGAGACAAATTCATACTATATTCTTTAAATTTGGCATCACCTAGGATAATTTTAGGTAGCAGAATGTAGGTGATTAAACAATTGCATTTACAATAAGTGGTTAAAGATCGAAATATATAGCGGAAGAATCCACAACAATCTTTTGTAGAAACATGTCATACAATTACGTAACAGTAGACATAAAAATAGCAATTAGGATAAGACGAAGATGCAACATTTGACAAGGGCTGAAAGCTCGCTATAACCAAAGGTTGGAACAAAGTTACTGTGATGCAATGAAATAGTTTAGTTACGAAAGGACTGCATTCTTCAGACAAGGAAACTGGGAACAAATGGTTAAAGCCCAAAATTCCCAGGACCTGGACTCATCTGACAAGATGTGTTTCTGAGCATGTGTATGGCATGTGATTATCAATTAGTAATAACAAGCGTTTTGTCCGGAAAATATAAACTAGAAAAGAACTTTTGAGAAGAAAAGGAGTTTAAAAGTTTTAAATTGTGCAGGGCTAGTCATATTGTGAAAAACCTCGTTAACCATCTTCCCAATTTGCAACCATAATGGCCTATATGTAACTCTTACCCAATAAAAGAACTCTTATCCTACCAACCGACAATCTTCAATAAAAGCTTCCTTTTAAGCCAATATTTCCATAGTGTTAGGAAATCAGATTCAACTTTACTCAGACGCCATACAAGGAAACTAGTGTTTGCACCATATCCGACATGTATTTCTATCTCTTTTTCGTTTCTTTTTTTTTAATTTAAACCTAAATTTTTGGTGCTTAACAGTGGGTAATTATTACTACGCGTCTTGCACATGACAATAAATATATATTCTAAATTTTTAAATCTTTTATTCAATATTTTCATGCTTCCAAGTAGCTATAGTGCCATCACATATAACTTATAAAAATGGAAAATGTTTTTAGAATATTAAAATGACATTTTAATTCATGATCGGGG
>MU770613.1:47863-117230 GCA_026770625.1 Nicotiana glauca | reverse complement strand
GGGGGGGGGGGGGGGGAATTAAAGAACAACTACTTTGTGAAACAATTTTTTTTTTAAGTTGAGATTAACTTAGTTTGTCAAAGGTACTAGCGAGTTCACCATACAATATAAAGTTAGCTGTGTAGCAAACTCGAAACTAGATCCTGTTTGAGTATTTTTAACTGCTCTAGTTTAACATCACTAGCCATTTTGAATCCTCGCATCTCTAGGAAAGAAAATACTAAGTATTAAAATATAATACCACATGAAAACCAGGGGAACTCAAGCATCTAAGCTAGCTTCTCACATAGGAATTTTCTTTAATACCGGAACCTTTAATTTTCCACAGAAAGGTTAGCATTTATTGAATGTTACCTTTCGGGGGAAACTTGGATAGTGATTGAGGCAAAACATCATCTGATGAAGTACCTGGAACTTCCTTCCACCATTCTAAGGCCCGATTCATCGTCTCTCTCACAACCTTCACCTGTAGATTTAAAGCAGCATCCGATAAGCCAATTTTAGATATAATTCCAAATCTGTTTGTTCCAATTTATGTTGCATTATTCTGATTTGAGAGTCAAAATAAGTTTTACTCTTTTTATATATTTTTAAAATATTTTGAAGTGTTAATTATTTTTGCGTTTATGTAAGCACTTTTCCAAATTGGTAAATTTTATTTAAAAACTTAAAAATTGAATTTACGATCAAATTTTCGAAGTTGGAACAACAAGTGTAGTGTAATTTGTACCTTATCGAATCTTTTGTTATCCAATGACGTGATGCAGAAGGACTTCAACTCTGACAACAACTCTCTTTCAGCCACCGCTAGTCTTCCTAATGTCTCCGCAGCGGCTTTCCGCACATTCCAATCATCACTACTTAAAAACTCAACCGTAATAGGAACTAAGCTATTCAACACATTTTTACTCGAAGCACCACCAACACTCGCAACACTAGCAATGAGCGACAACAACGCCGGTTTCGCTTTAAAGCTATCATTCTTAACCAATTTCAACAACTTCGGCAGCAGTTTCTTCAGCTCTGCCGGCTCAGGATCAGGCGACGCTTCAATCGCCGCCGCGAGACACAATGAAGCTCCGATCTGCGAGTTAATATCCTGTTCGTGCATAATAGCGTCTATTAACGGCTTCAAAATAGACGAAAACGGCGGTTGAGTAATTTCCGACGCAATTGACGAAACAGCTTCTACACAGGCCGAGCGAACTGCAGAGTCAGGGTCACGAAGTCGCCGGAGGACGGAGGAAAGCATTTTCGCGAGATGCGGTGAAAGCGCGTCGCCGTGAGAAGCCGAGAGTACGCCGATAAGCCGAACACATTGCCGGCGCACCGGAGATTTATCGGAAGAGTCCGTACTCGAAATACATGTTAAAAATGCACCAAAACCTTCGTTGTTAAGATTTCGAGCTATTGACTCAAGCTCATTCGTCGCAACAGTGAGAGTATCACGGTCGGATAATCTATTGAGGCAAGTATTGACTCTATTTTTGAGATCACTAGGTTGTCTCTGCAGCGCCATTGGCGGCAAACTGGAGAATATGTCGTTGCCGGTGAGGTACAGTTATGCCGGAACGGAATTGAGCCGCCGGCGACGGTTATAGTGGTGGTGGTGGTGGTGGAAAGAGAGGGAAAAAGGTAAGGGAAGTGTGAATGGGGAGTCAATGGAGCTGGTTTTATATGTTACAGACAGAACGTGGGAAGGAGTAGAGCGATAAGTTAGGGAGTGATTTATTATCTGCGGGAAGGCTCAGCTGGTTACAGAGGATTTTATTTTAATTTAAACAAAATCGATTACTATTTTTTAATTAAATTTTCTTCTGTCGAGATGGTTTTTACGGATTTTTCCAGCATCATGAAATAGGAATGGGGAATGGTACAAAACTACAATAGGACATTTCAGGAGTCCAAAACTTTTCTAACGATTTTTTTGGACAAAAAATACGTTTTTACTATTAAAAAAAAAAAGTTACATAACTACCTAATTCGCAGTATTATACTGTAAATTACCTTAACGAAAATTTAGCTAAGTAATTCGCAGTATTGTACTGCGAATTAGTAAAAAATAAATAAATAAATAAATAATTCGCAGTACAGTACTGTGAATTATTTTAAAAAAAATTTACTGTACTGCGAATTATTAAAAAAAAAGAATTTTTTAACTAATTCGCAGTACAGTACTGCGAATTACTTAATTAATTTGGCCCCACCAATTAACTGACATAACAATAATTCAAACACATAAAACGTTGTTATGAGTTTGATTATCTAAAATTTATGCGTACTGTGAATATTTTAAAGGTCAATTAATGCGAGAGAAAAAAACAAATGAAAAATATAAATATAAAACTCATATATGATTGGAAAATAAGGTAAAATGCATAAATTAATCATTTATACATATCTAACTATATTATAAGTATAACCTTTTATCTTTTAAAAATAAATTTCACATTGATTAAGATTATAATTAAATTATATTTATAATATTTAAAATTCATAAGATATTCATATGAACTTCGAGGACTTACATGTGACAAAGATTTAATCGTTATTGACCTAGCTAAATGGAATATACAAACATGCTTTTAGAAAGTTATGACTTTTTATATCTCAAACACATTGTTTAATACTACTTACATGATTTTAAAAATACTATTTACTTATTAACATGGAAATTACGCGTTGTTAGTATAAATTTTAGATATAATTTTTTTTTTTACATTATTAATCTAAGGTAAACTCTTCTATTAAGTATCTATCTATACTATATTAAAAGCTCGAAAACTTTAGTGAAATGTCGTTCGTCTTTTTTACCCCCTTTAAAATAGAGTTCACACTATATAAAATAGTCATTTAATTATTTTTTAATATTTAGAAATAATCATTAATTGATTTCCTACTATTTAGGAACTATCATTTAATTATTCTCTCAAATTTAGAACTTTTATATTTAGAACTTTTATATTTTAGTTTCTTTTAGATCTAAATTTTAAGAACTTTCAACTAAAACTAGGAAAGTTTATGTCATTCAACTAAAATAGAAAAAATACGTCTTTCAACTAAATTAGGAAAATTCTATTCATTTTCAAAGGAAAGTATCGTAAGATTTTTCTTTAGTTACAATTCCACGTTTTCATCATCAAAATTTTGCCTTGTTCGAGCAGTAACTATTAAGGATTTTTAGGTTCTTCTTTGAGCAAAAATATTTTATAGTAGTTGAATTTTGCATTCACGTATTTATATTAATAGTTAAATTTTGCATTCACGTATTTGTATTAATAGTTAAATTTTGCAATCAGGTATTCAACAAATATATCTTTACTTTGGTCATATTGTGAACCTCGATTGAACATGACAATCTTTAATAGAACTCAAATAGTTTATAAGTATTTCAAATTATATGGTTGAATATAATTTGCATTATGATCATTTTTTTTCTAACGCAAACCAATGTGAAATTTATTTTTAAAAGATAAAAGTTTATACTTATAATATAGATAGATATGTATAAATGATTATTTTGTGCATTTTAACTTATTTTCGAACCATATGTGAGTTTTTTATTTATATTTTTCGTCTATTTTTTTCCCGCATTAATTGACTTTTAAAATTTTCACAGTACGCATAAACTTTAGATAATCAAAGTCATAACTACGTTCTATGTGTTGGATTATTGTTATGTCAGTTAATTGGTGGGGCCAAATTAATAAAGAATCGCAGTACAATACTGCGATTAAGTAATTCGCAGTACTGTACTGCGAATTAGTAAAAAAAAATTTAGTAATTCGCAGTATTATACTGCGAATTAGTTTAAATTTTTTTTTTAATAATTCGCAGTACAACACTGCGAATTACTTTATTACTGCGAATTACTTTAACGACTAAATTTCAGTTAAGGTAATTCGCAGTATAGTACTGCGAATTAGGTGGTTATGTAACTTTTTTTTTATAGCAAAAACGTATCTTTTGTCCAAAAAATCATTAGAAAAGTTTCGGACTCTTTCCGTGTCACTATTAATTTTTGGACCCTTGTAATAAAAGTTTTAGAAAAATAACTTTTACCTGAATTTTAGAAAGCGCTCTTAGTAATTGCCAAAATTTCGATATTTGATCATCAAGATTTACTACAAAAATTATACTAGCAATCACCATAAATTTTTTTTATATTGTGATAACTAGGATTTATCACAAAATATGGTAATCGCAAGAAATTTTTATATAGTGATTAGTGATTACCAAGACAAAAATATGACAATCGCTAGAATTTTTGTATGGTTATCACCAGGATTTGTCACGAAGCATGGCAATCGTTGGAATTTTCATACCGGAAAAATTCTGGTAGTATGTGTCAAAATTTTGACAGCGATTTAAAATTTTGACGGTAAAACTATTGTACCAAAATTTTCTAAATAAAATCAAAATATAAACGGTTGTTCTAAAAATGTCGATCAGATCCAATTTCTTGATCAAAATGACTATGGGAAACAGCTTCCCTCCAAAAACCAAGCTCATTTATAAAATCCTCACCAATAAATCTTGTTTTTTCCGTAAAAATTAGCCTATAAAGTACTCTTATCTTCTGCGCAGTGCTCATTAATTTTTAAATTAATTTGTGTTACTACTTAAAAATATCTTTATTTGTAAAAATATAAAGCACTTTAGATATGTATATTTTATTTCAATTGTTTAACATTCAATAATTGAATTCATATTAAGTTGGAACTGTGCACTTGGAATTCTAACAGTGACTGTGAGCATTATGGAGTATTTTTATTTATTTTTTAAATTGAGTTTTACCCAGAATTACCAATTGAACAATTTTGATCAGAAATTTATTAAAATTTGGACTTGTCCCAATCCAATTATTGTTATGATGTACCTACTGAATCTTCTTTTCAATGTAATAAAGATTGTGCTATCAAATCAGCAGATATTAATTCATCACAGTTACTGTATATTCTTCACCACTGCAGGTATTTTTTAACCATATAAAATAGAATCAACTTTCCCCATATCAAATCAATACTCCAATAAGTTGAATCACTGTTCACTTGTACGATAATGGTACTTATAAAAGACAGACATGCGATTAATCATTTTACCATAATAATAGTACATATAGAATCGAGTATTTAGAGGGGCCGAAGCAAATCCCACAAACGACGGATTCCAAAAAACAATCTAAGTTGAATTTATGAGAAAAAAGATTTAACATTGTTGCTTCCCAATAATGCAACTTTTATCATTGTAAGTATAACATAATGATCACAAATTCAAGCTTCAAAATACATATATTATGTATGGTCTAGATGAACTGATATGACAACACTCTTAGTAAATTTTTTAAAACTAACTCTAAAGTTGATGGAATTCATGTCTCGAAATACAGATTGATGATAACCTCTTTAAAAAAAAATTAAAAACTTTTTGGTATAAATTCTGCCGGTAAATTTTTGTATCCTGCATATCAAATAAGTTACAACATTAAAACTTTGGTCAAGACTCATATATAGACGTCCCTAAGCTTGTTTGATTCCATTTTGACACCTTATCTCAGGGTCTTTCGTATAGAACATGATGTTAATAATTTTTTTAGTAACATCAAGTGGTTGATAGGAAAGACCTTAAGATAAAGTGTCAAAATAAAATAATCTAACAAGTTTTATAGGGGCCGTCTATGAGTTTGGTTTAAAATCTTTCAGTGAGGAAATAAGCTTTTATACTTCTTACTTTTAACCACCAACACACTATAAGATTAGTAATATAACTAAGGATATTAAAATTCTATACATTGATTGTATTCAGAATATTTATAAGATCAAGTTAATTACATATAAAATTATTACAAGTAAATTTTAATGATAGATAATAAATTGAGAACCTAAAAAAAAGATAACTAATTAGTAGTTAATATAAATTAAATTACACTAAAAGTAATTATATTATTAATATACTATATAACTTAAAATTTAGACCACATTATGCAAATATGCATTAGGTTTAATTTTTCCACGTAATAAGGCCAGTACAATGTATGTCTCATGATTGGAGTGCATTATTTTAATTCTCACAAAATGATAGGTGAAGAAAATGAATCTAGCATATTAGGTCGTCTTGCTCATAATACTAGCTACTTTTATAAACAAGGCCAACTCACTTTAATAAGTCTACAGCACATGAAAAAACTAGACGACGACAGTTCAATTATTTCTCGTAAATATATGCACATTGCTCCCACAGATAATAATTTGTCCTGACACGGATATTTTAATAATTAATTTACGACATTAGCATTTATTCTTATTTAAAAGATAAAAATGACTTTGATTTGAATAAAGCAAATCTATAGTTCACAACAGTGTACGTTATTTGCTAAACCATGTGGTAGCAAATGAAAATCTCTTAATCATTTCCATGCAAAATACTGCTAATATTCCGTATTTGACAAATTAGTAGCTAAGAGATTCAATAATTAAGACAGGAAAAAACCTGCAATTATGAGAAATAATACACTTTTTCACTTATTGCATTCTCTTCAATCATGATAAACCAAAAATATAGGCTTGGTTCCCTACAAATATTCCGTTCGTAACATGGTCTATGGGAAATATAATGCCTAATCATTTTTATTTAATCTGTTTTCCCTGTTGGTTTTTTTCTTTTAATGTCTTGTTTTCCAAGATTCCACTTTATTTGTTTACGTGAGTCTCTCAATTTTAGCCATGTTGGAGCACGTTGGTGCGATTTGGCATTTGTTTCTTTTATCTTTTTCCCATGGCAAGTGTCATGTTTTGAAAAAAGAACTCAATAGGAAAATAAGGAAGAGAAAGACAGACCATGAATGGAAGCCGAGACACCTCCTTGACGTGGTCTTAGACTAGTTAATCGCGATGGACCATGTATGGGGTCAAATTTGGCCCTCAATGTCTCTACGCCGAAAGGTACGCCCAGTGAGCATCCGCCCACTGAAGTAAGGGTACGACTTGGGCGTGAGGACAAAGGCGACGCCAGTTAAAACTCAGTGTCCTCGCTAGGGGGACGTCGACTATTTGTACTTTTATGATTATTTCGAGAAAGACCTCCTACTATATAAAGGAGATCTTCCCATTGCAAAGGGGGATCAATATTATTATCAAAGAATACAACTCTCTCATTTTCTCATATTTCTCTCTCTACCTCTACGTCTAACGAACACTCATTCTCAAGTTCTTATTATCAGATCTGCGACAATATTTTCATCTTTTTGTCCATAGGTTATATTATATTTGATTACGATTTATCCCTATTTATTTTTTATTGTTTTTAAGTTTATAAAGTATATTGATAACTTTTGAGCCAAACAGACCAGTATTTCGAGCTAAAAGAGATTTCGAATCCGAAGCGGGTACGTTTCACTACTACGAAGAAGTTGAAGAAAACAAAGAGGCGGGTTTACGGTGAGCACATGTACGACAGAAGAAGGAGCTGGAGTAGAAGCGCTAAGATGAATAAGAAATTTTGAAGTTTAAGGATTAATTTCTATCAGGTGATGTGGAAGCGGAATTCATAAATAAGTTTAAGAATAGTATTGCACAAAGCTTTATTAAAAATGTAAAACCGATAGACAAGAGATTGCTCTCATGGTAAGCAATCTCTACTTCCAACCAAAAGATTGTGAGTTCGGCTTTCCTCAAGAGCAAGATGGAAAATTCTTGGAGAGAAGGATGTCAAGGTTCTATTTGGAAACAGAGGTTCTATTTGAAAACAGTCTCTCTATTTCTGGGTAGGGGTAAGGTCTGCGTACACACTATACCCTCCCAAAACCCCACAAAGTGAGATTATACTGGGCTATTGTTGTTAATAGATAACACTTACTAATTTCTAACTTTATATAATAATATAGTATAAAACCTTTTATGATTATCATATATATTTAGATATTTCCTAAAAATAGTCTCTTTAGTTTGGGATAATATGTTTTCATTTATATAGCTCCCTCCATCCCAAAAGGATGATTTTAAATTTCGAGAGTCATACTAGTTATTCTTTGTCCATGATTTTTTTTATCTGTTTTCAATATTTTCAATTTTTAATTATTATAACTTATAATATTTTTTATGTAATTTTAAATATGTAAGATTATTTAAAACTTCAAAATTCTATATCTGAATTCGCAACCAAAATTTAAAAAATTGGCTCTTAAAGATTCAAATAATATCATCCTTCTTGAATGACGGAAATATTACCCTAAACATAATATATACTCCGTTTAAGAGTAAACAATTTTAACTTAATTAAGACAAATATTGGAAATCCTAACTGTTTGACCAAAAAGTATAAACTTTTTATTAAATTAATTAAATAAAAAAAATTAACGGTTAATCCTAGTTAAAGATAATAACTTTTGATCCAAAATGATTTTAAGTGGGTGATGTGGGACTACTTTAAAGCGGGTTTAATGCAATGTATTAAATGTTACCGTAATGAATGAGATGAGAATAACGATAAATGATAAATACAATAAATGACACTAAATGTAAATAAAGGGAATGATTCACCCAATATTGAATGAGGTGGATAATTCCTCTCTTTGACAATGATATAAGATAAATGAATATGAGAATATAGGATGCTTTTTAAGATCTCATGCGAGAAATATGGAATAAACAGGAAATCAAATCTCTTTAGAAAGACAATGTTTGTATTTTTCGATAGTCAACTTTTCAAGAGAGTTCTTATCATGAATATATCATATTACATGCCTTTTGTCTTATCTCTTCTACTATTAATATGAGATATTTTCAAATAATCCTAAAAGGTACAACAGAAGGAATATTCAATAGAATATTCCCTTTTAAAAATTCCAAAGCTATACTAGCCGTTACTTCTATCCATGCTGCTCGACCTCGGCGGCCTATTCTGTCGACCATTGATCGACTTCGGCTAAACTGCCCATGATAGTTACAAATCTCACGATAATCTCCTCCTCTTGCTGAATTACCTCTGTCAGATTTTAACCCATACACTAAGGGGTCATTTGGCTGCCGGTTAGAGTTATGCAGGTATTAGTTATACATGCATTAGTTATGCAGGTATTAGTTATGCATGTATAAGTAATGCAGGTATTAGTTATGCAGAGATTATTTTTTTGAATGTTTAGTTTGTTGTATTAGAAATTGATATACATTATATAAATTTTAAAGTAAAATGCTTGTTTACAACTATACCCCTGGCCTTCTTTTGCATTGTTTTTTCTCTCTTTCCATTTATGTAGGAAACAATTTAGTTAGGAACTTTGGGTGTTACTTTCACTTCTATATTACTGAACTATGTGAAGTTTAGGCATATTTGATTTTCACTTCTTAGTATTGGTATTTCCATTTTCTAGTGGGTTGGCAAGTGAAAGCAAGTGAAACCTGTTGACGGGTTGGCAAAGAAATAAGGAAGCCTTATGTGTAAAGTGATAGGGGTAAATTTGCATTTCAATATTTTATCCATGTATTACTAATACATGTATAAGTTATTCCTTCTTCTACCCCGCATAAAATAATACACAGATTGACTCATAACTTATACATGTATTATTTATGCATAATTGGAAAATGTCAACCAAACATAGTATTAGTTATAGAGAATTTTATACAAAATAACTATTGTCTGCCAAACATGATATAAGTTATGTTACCCCTTATACATGAATAACCTTTCTTCTAACAAGCTACCAAACGACCTCTAACGGCATAAGGCTTAACTAACGAATATTTACTAAATAGTTAGAAATATGCACAAGGTGATCCGAACATACGAAAAGCTTATGTCCCTCACTGGGTATACTATTCCATATTCATCCACCTGTGGTACCGCCTACCGCGGCATGCAAGGGAAAAGTAAGCTAAGGCCTACGCAGAGAGCTAATAATAAAAACGAATTGAGTAAATGTAGAGGGAAAAGAGTTCAGTGATTGGCATGTGAGGAGGATATGGGATAGCCAGATTTCTTTTAACTCTTCAAGCAACAGGCAATCACGTGATCTGACACATGGGTTGATGCAAATTCATTCAACTGTAATATTGGATCACTTCTTTTATTCTCTCTGTCTTCCGCCTTTTTCTTTTTCTTTTTTTTTTTCTTTTTTTTTTTTTGCGAAATTTACTTCTTCACTTCAAATTATGTGAACTTATTTAATTGGGTATGATTTTTTAAAAAGATACTTTTAAATTAGTATAAAGCATGTCTTAATATTTTGTGTGACCCTAAAAATCTAAAAAATTTGTATTTTTAAATATTATATAATATTTATATGGATATAAAACCTATCATTGAGAATAAAATAAGAAATTTAAATTTACTAAATTTAAAATATTTTTTTTTTTAAAAACACTAAACTAAAGAGAGAATAGGTTTATTTACATAATTTAAATTAAAACAAGGTGTAGTAATAGATTAAAGGTCAACAGTTTAAATGGGAAAAAAAAGAACCTAGAAGATAGGGAGTGAAGTGGCTAGATACTATCTTCCTTGGCATTTTCTGCTCAAACAAAAAAGAAAAGTGCCACAAATTTTGTTTGTCCTTCGCAATGTTTTAAAAGGCGTCGGTACGTGGCGAGTCGTTTTATCTCTGACTAGGCGAGGCGTAAATTCTGAAATATGGGGTATAAGTTTTACGGATCTTTAAATTTTACTAATTTCAAGAATTTTAAGATAGTATACAATAAAAGTAATTATAAAAATTACATTAAAACTACAAAATTATAACAAATAATCTATTTAAAATATTTATAAATTATAATTCAATTATGAATAATAAGAAAAGTATGACAAATATCATAATATACAAATTAGATGCAACGTCATTACAACTCAAACATCAAAAGTAATGTATTTGATACGAAATCTTATATGTATCTCTTAAGGAGTAATGAATCTTGAAAGAATTTCGATATTATAATTTGATATTTTTCTTAAAATACTCATTTTATTTAATATGCTTTCTATTTGAAAGAGAATTTAAATAAAAACATAATTCATAATTTAAATATGATTCTCTAGCATCATTTATTTTTAAGTTTCAACAAGTTAATAAAGTGACACATAATTCACCATACAATATCATGATAACTAATTATTTATAAATAGTTACTACCTAATACTAAGCTATTAAATTAACAAGTATTGTATCTCGTAAACATGAGAAAAAAAATATTTAGAAAAATAATTATAAAAAATTATGGACTATTATATAGTAAAGACATAACAAAAGTTGATAAATAAATAATTTTTAAATAAAATATTTATTTAAAATTAACTATCATAGCAGTCTTAGTAGATAACATGCAATAATTTTATTTTAATTATGACATAAAATACTCTCAACTACATGATTTATGATTAAGAAAAAAAAGTAATTTTGAATAGTCAATGATTTATTAAGAAAATTTGAGGGTTTACAAGGTTAGTTACATACAATTGCATAAGGTTCTATTAGGCGAGCACCCTGGGCGTTGGGCATGTTCGGGGCGTAGGCTTCGATGGCCGATGCGTAAGTCTTACAGAACTAAACCCCACACATTCCAGGGACGTTTTACGAGTGCTCCGCCCCGAGGCGAGCCCCGGACGAGTCTAAATTCTGCCTTTAAAACAGAGGTCCTTCAGTTACTAATGTGCACTTGATACGAGCTTATTTCAGTACTGTATTCAACACAAACAGTAAATTTTAATTAATTTTTAACGTAATTTTAAATTCACACCAAATTTCCGTAACACACTTAAGCTTATCCCACATGGACATGGCCGGAACAATAATTTTATTTACTAATTCAGATGATTCCAGTAGCTTTTGCTAAAAACGTATATTTATATTTAAAAATTATTAAATACGTATAAATATTTAATTAAAAACTCAAAAATCAAAAAAATTCTTGTTTGATTCCAAGTTCAAAATACATAAACTTCAAATATCGACTTTGCTCTGCATGGACACGTCAAATAAAGTAAGTGTTTTCATGCAAAACTTTTTCATAGTTGGTTGACACTTGAAATCGAGTTTAAAAAATTGGAGAATAATTTTATCGTGTGATCACATGATTCCGCAAATGATCTAAAACTAGTATTCCTGCCATCATGTGATCAAACATGCAATCTAAAGCCTCAATAGTAAAAATATTACTATAAGATTCAACTCCATGTGGATCATCATCTAATTTAAATTTTCTTTTTTTGATAGCATATATAGGACCTTGTTCAATGACCTATATTTGATAGAAGTAGATAAAGGCCTAAATTCTCTTCTCTTTCATTTCTCTGAGACATTATTCGAAATAAATATTCCTTTTCCTGATTCTTATGTGAATTAATTATGTTAGGGTTTTTATTGATGTGTGAATGAAAAATGAAAGGGAAAGAAATGAAGAAAATTAAATGTTAGAAAAAATTCTTTTTTGCTAAAGAACTTTGTTCCTCATTGGACAAGAAGAGTATTATATATTATGGTTACATATAACAGTACGTTTTCTAATTCTTAACTTAAAGAGTTTGAGAAGAAATCAATCATCATGCGGTCATTGTCACTTGGCTTGGATTTAGATTTGGTCAAATAATCTTTTGATTAATATATTTTTTGGAATTATTTATCTTTTTTTAATTTAATTTTGCTTTTTTCGTTATTGTTTGCACGATAATTTATTTTGCATTTTACGCACATTATGGTACTCCCCCAGAAGGGCACACGACCTTCTTTCCAAAAAGGACATTCTTCACACTCTTTTAGTTCCAATTAGGCTGTAAATTTGTATGCCTAGCCTCATTTTTCATTACCGAAATCTTCAAACTCTCCTCTCTTCTTTGCATTTCTGCAGTCTTTTCAAAAGCAAAACATAAGTATGAGAAGAAGAAATCACAGGAATTCTCAGTCGATGCTAACAAGAATGAAGAGAAAATGAAAAAGAAGAGGAATTAGATTTTTTGTCCAAATGAAAGTGACTTTGGTTGGAATAACCAAAGTCCTTTATTCTCATACTCATCAGCAGATCTCAACCGTTCAATTAGAAAGCAAGGTGCTTCATCTCAAGTGTTCATCACATAAGGATTCATTTGATCAATACCATTGATTATTACAGCTGTCTACCTAGGATACTCTTTCTAGAATACTCTTTGTAAATACAGTCACATGACAAATACAAATTTCTTGTTTTATTTTATAATACATTTGGATAATTAGTTAGAGATATACAAATAAGAATATGACACCTGTACAGGAGCTTAACAGATTTTTATTCCTTTCTTATGTAAAGTTAATTAGTGAAATATACAGAGAAAATTTCTCCATCTTCATTCCTTCACTTCTTTCATGGTATCAGAGCAGATCTCTGCTAGATCTTTCAATATTTTCGTGTAAACTTTCCTCATTCCTCAAATTCATGTATCATCAAGACTGGAATAGATTCTGCTTCCACTCCTTCTCTTTCTGGTTCAACCAGTCAAGCTGCCAATCATGATGTGAATCACCCTTACTTTCTTCACTCCTCAGATGCACCTGGAATGACCCTTGTCACCTTACCCTTTGATGGAAGAGGATTCCCAGGATGGGGAAGATCAATTCTAATTGCATTATCAGCCAAAAACAAACTGGTGTTCATCAATGGAGTTTATGATGAACCAGCCCTGGATTCAAAGGATCATGCACAGTGGAGTAGATGCAATGACATGGTGACCTCCTGGCTCTTAAACTCTCTAAAAAGGAGATAGGAGACATTGTGATTTATTCCAAATCTGCAAAGGAGCTCTGGAATAGCCTTGAGCATAGGTTTGGACAATCCAATGGAGCAAAACTCTATCACCTACAAAAGAAAATTGCTAAGACAGTTCAGGGAAATAGCAGTATTTCAATATATTTTACAACTATGAAAAGGTTATTGAATGAGTTAGATTCCCATAACTCACATTTAGGTTGCACCTGTACTTGTGTGTGCTAAGGGAAGAAAAGGGTGGCCAAGTTCCTAGAGAATCAGAGAGTCACTCAATTCCTGATGGGGTTGAATGATGTGTATGCACAAGCAAGAGGAAACATCCTCATGATGAGCCCACTTCCAAGCATGGATCATGCCTATTCTTTCCTTCTGCAAGATGAAAGTCAGAGGGAAATATATGTTAGCCCTCAATATCCATCAGATGGTGCATCCATCGTGGTAGGATCACAAGGGAAGTTCAATCAAAGGAATAACATTCAAAAACCCTGGGGTACCCCCCCCCTCCTCCCAGAAACAAGGGAACAATCAGAACACACAACCAAAATTCAGAAAGAAAATAAAGTACAATCCAAATGTGAGTTGTAGTCATTGTATGAGAATAGGTCATGTGAGAGCATATTGCTACAGACTTATAGGATTTTCTGATGATTTCCAATTCACAAAATCAACTAATTATCAGTCTGCAATAAAAGGAAATGCAGTGGTGGCAGGGCAGGACAATGAAGTGAAGTCGAACACTTGCAGCGAAACAAACATGAGCAATCAGAACCAATTCTTTAGTAAGGAGCAAGTGTCAGAATTGGTCAACATAATCAAGCAAGTGCTGATTGGGAGTGCAGGGACAACAACATCATAAATCAATGTTAATGATGTAGCCGGTACCATACTCAAATACATCTTGCAGTTTTTAACACTAAAACTTGGATTATTGACTCAAGGGCCTCTGAACACATGTGTTTTGATACTAGTTCTTTCCTAACTCTTACCCCTCTACCTGCACCTTTGCATATTAGTTTACCTAATTCATTTCAGTTATGTGTTACACACATAAGTAGTGTGTTTATTCAGCCTGATATGATTCTTGATAGGGTACTTCATGTTCCTTCTTTCAAATATAACTTATTATATGTTCATAAGTTATGTCTTCAATTCAGTTGCTCTTTAAATCTAACTTCTAGTGGATGTTTATTACAGGTCCCTTTAATAAGGAGGGGACAAGTTTTTGGTGAAGTTAGAGATGGATTGTACCTGTTCCAGCCACCTAGAATAGAGTATGTTCCTTCATTTAGAAAAGATGTAGTTTCCATTCAAAAAGGAAGGAATTCCAGTGTTGTTTCTTATGTTTCTTTTCCAGTACCTTTAGTTGCTACTGTTACATCTAATGTAGAGCAATGGCATGTCAGGCTTGGGCATTTTCCCTTTTCAGTAATGAGAAATATGAGTTTCATTAATTTTCCCTCCAATTTTGATTGTGTGTGTCATATTTTGTCCTCAAGTTAGGCAGACCAGACAGCCTTTTCCCTTAAGTCATATTAAGAGTTCTTCTATCTTTGATTTAATTCATATTGACACTTGGGTGCCCTTCAAGACTGTGACTTACAATGGCTACAAGTATTTTTTAACTATTGTGGATGACTATAGTAGGGCAACCTGGACCTTTCTTTTAAGTTCTAAAGGAAATGCTTTTTCAGTCTTGAAGTCATTTCTATCTATGGTAGATAGACAGTTTAACCTGAAAGTCAAGAAAATCAAGTCTGACAATGCCATAGAAGTAGGAAAAGGATCACTAGAGGAATGTTTTCTTGAATCTCAAGGGATTATACATGAGACTTCTTGTGTTGCTACCCNCCCCCCTCCCAGAAACAAGGGAACAATCAGAACACACAACCAAAATTCAGAAAGAAAATAAAGTACAATCCAAATGTGAGTTGTAGTCATTGTATGAGAATAGGTCATGTGAGAGCATATTGCTACAGACTTATAGGATTTTCTGATGATTTCCAATTCACAAAATCAACTAATTATCAGTCTGCAATAAAAGGAAATGCAGTGGTGGCAGGGCAGGACAATGAAGTGAAGTCGAACACTTGCAGCGAAACAAACATGAGCAATCAGAACCAATTCTTTAGTAAGGAGCAAGTGTCAGAATTGGTCAACATAATCAAGCAAGTGCTGATTGGGAGTGCAGGGACAACAACATCATAAATCAATGTTAATGATGTAGCCGGTACCATACTCAAATACATCTTGCAGTTTTTAACACTAAAACTTGGATTATTGACTCAAGGGCCTCTGAACACATGTGTTTTGATACTAGTTCTTTCCTAACTCTTACCCCTCTACCTGCACCTTTGCATATTAGTTTACCTAATTCATTTCAGTTATGTGTTACACACATAAGTAGTGTGTTTATTCAGCCTGATATGATTCTTGATAGGGTACTTCATGTTCCTTCTTTCAAATATAACTTATTATATGTTCATAAGTTATGTCTTCAATTCAGTTGCTCTTTAAATCTAACTTCTAGTGGATGTTTATTACAGGTCCCTTTAATAAGGAGGGGACAAGTTTTTGGTGAAGTTAGAGATGGATTGTACCTGTTCCAGCCACCTAGAATAGAGTATGTTCCTTCATTTAGAAAAGATGTAGTTTCCATTCAAAAAGGAAGGAATTCCAGTGTTGTTTCTTATGTTTCTTTTCCAGTACCTTTAGTTGCTACTGTTACATCTAATGTAGAGCAATGGCATGTCAGGCTTGGGCATTTTCCCTTTTCAGTAATGAGAAATATGAGTTTCATTAATTTTCCCTCCAATTTTGATTGTGTGTGTCATATTTTGTCCTCAAGTTAGGCAGACCAGACAGCCTTTTCCCTTAAGTCATATTAAGAGTTCTTCTATCTTTGATTTAATTCATATTGACACTTGGGTGCCCTTCAAGACTGTGACTTACAATGGCTACAAGTATTTTTTAACTATTGTGGATGACTATAGTAGGGCAACCTGGACCTTTCTTTTAAGTTCTAAAGGAAATGCTTTTTCAGTCTTGAAGTCATTTCTATCTATGGTAGATAGACAGTTTAACCTGAAAGTCAAGAAAATCAAGTCTGACAATGCCATAGAAGTAGGAAAAGGATCACTAGAGGAATGTTTTCTTGAATCTCAAGGGATTATACATGAGACTTCTTGTGTTGCTACCCCTCAACAGAATGGAGTGGTTGAGAGGAAGCATAGACACCTTTTGAAGGTAGCAAGAGCTCTCTTATTTCATTCTAAGGTGCCTCTCCAGTACTGGGGAGAATGTGTGCTGACAGCTACATATCTAATCAACAGAATCCCTTCTAAAGTTCTGCATGGTTTAACACCCTATGAGAAGCTGCTTGCTAAACAGCCATGTTATGATTCCCTCAAAAGTTTTGGTTGTTTATGCTATGTCTCAACTTTGTCTCATAACGGGGGGAGGTTTGAACCTAGGGTAAAAGGTTGTGTATTCCTAGGTTATGCTGAAAATCAGAAGGGTTACAAAGTACTGGACCTTGACACTAAAAAGGTGTTTGTTTCTAGAGATGTCAAGTACCATGAACATCTATTTCCTTTTACTCACTCCCTCTTCTCACCTGTTTTACCTTTCTTTCCATCAGTTACAACCCCTTCAGATGCCTCACCTCCTAGCTCAACAGAACACACCACAACATTGCATTTTCCTCAATCTATCCTCTCCTCACCTAGCAGTTCTTCTCAAGTTCCTGCTCCTCATGCCCCATCCAATATCACCCTCCCCTCTTCAGAATCCCATCCTTCTTACTCACCCATCCTGTTCAGATCACTGTCCCACTCCCCAACCAGCACCCTTATTCCAATTCCTCCTCCACCAGTCAAGAAATCTGACAGAGTGACTCAAAAGCTAGCCTACTTAAATGACTACATCTGCAACAGTATTTATCTGTCTGATCTTAGTTCCGGTCTATCTAAGCCTCTCAAGCCAACTGCCTTCTCCTTTAATGCCCTTTCTCTGAAGAATCAGCATCTCCTTAGCTCCATTTCTTCCATATTAGAACCTAGCAGTTATCTACAGGCTTCCACTCATCTTGGGTGGAAGCAGGCCATGGATGCTGAAATTTCAGCACTTAAACTAAATCACACTTGGGATGTTGTACCCTTTCCACAGGAAAGAAAACTCTACCTTGTAAATGGGTGTACAAGGTAAAGCATAACTCAGATGGTTCTATTGAAAGGCTCAAAGCTCGTTTAGTGGTGAGGGAGGATATTCAGAGAGAAGGGATCTATTATTTAGAAACATTTTTACCTGTAGTAAAAATGACTACCATCAGGTGTCTCTTGGCTGCGGCTATCAAAAAGGGGTGGCATGTCTCACAGCTCGATGCCAATAATTACATGGGGATTTGCAAGAAGAGGTCTATATGAAATTCCCAACAGGTTTGACTCCTCCTCACCCAACTCATGTTTGTCGCTTAAGGAAATCTCTCTATGGCCTAAAGCAAGCGTCAAGGCAATGGTATGTTAGGTTAGCTGGGGCTCTGAACGACAAAGGTTACTCCAGCTCACTCAATGATTATTCTTTATTCTACAAGAAATCAGGTCACCTAATTTCTATCTTGCTGTCTATGTGGACGACATACTACTCACCGAAAATGACACCACAGAAATTGCACATATTACAGCTTTTCTACACATAGAATTCAAAGTAAAGCATCTTGGAGACATTCATCATTTTTTTGGGTATGGAAATTCTCCGAGAAAAATAGGGTTTCATCATAGGGCAAAGGCAAGTTACCTTGGATCTCTTGGCAGAATTTGATTGCCCAGGTCCTGCTGTTTCTTCCCCTCTCGATCCTTGCTCCAAATTGCAAGCTGATTTAGGAGAGCCTTTGTCTGATCCTACTGTTTATCGCCACCTTATTGGGAAGCTAAATTATTTAACTAATACCAGGCCAGACCTTTGTTTTGCTGTTCTTTGCTTGAGCTAGTATATGCACCGCCCTTGCACTTCTTATTACTCTGTTGCCTTGCGTGTTCTCCGCTATTTGCGCTTTGATCCTTCTCAAGGGATTTTTCTTACTGCAGATCCCTCATTTGATTTACTCGCCTTTTGTGACGCAGACTGGGCGGCATGTCGAGATTCTCGTCGCTCTGTCAGTTGATTTTTCATCACCCTTGGTGGAGCTCCGATTTCTTGGAAATCCAAGAAGCAGATTTCCATTTCCCTCTCCTATGCTGAAGCCGAATACCGCTCTATGAGGCACGTCACCGCTGAAGTCACTTGGTTGGTACGCCTTCTCTCTGATTTGTCTGTCTCTCCGAATTTGCCAGTTCCTATTCACTCCGACAGTCAGGCAGCGATTCACATCTCACGCAACCCCATTTTCCATGAGCATACCAAGCACGTAGAGCTCGATTGCCATTTTGTTCGGCAACAATTTCTCTCCGGCTTAATAACCCTCTCCTTTGTTCCATCGGAGCACCAACTGGCAGACCTTTTCACCAAACCTCTTTCTGGGGTTTCTCACATAACTATTTTGGGCAAGTTGGGGGTCCTTTTACTCCCTCCAACTTGAGGGGGGATGATGAGAAGAAGAAATCACAGGAATTCTCAGTTAATGCTAACAAGAATGAAGAGAAAATGAAAGAGAAGAGGAATTAGGTTTTTGGTCCAAATGAAAGTGAATTTGGTCGGAATAACCAAAGTCCTTTATTCTCATACTCATCAGCGGATCTCAACCGTTCAATTAGAAAGCAAGGTACTTCATCTCAAGCGTTCATCACATAAGGATTTATTTAATCAATTTCATTGATTATTACAGCTGTCTACCTAGGATACTCTTTCTAGAATACTCTTTGTAAATACAGTCACATGACAAATACAAATTTATTGTTTTATTTATAATACATTTGGATAGTTAGTTAGAGATATATAAATATGAATAGGACACATGTACAGTAGCTTAACAGATTTTTATTCCTTTCTTTTGTATAAATACATGGAAAGTTAATTAGTGAAATATACAAAGAAAATTTCTGCATCTTCATTCCTTCACTTCTTTCAGTTCAATGAGTGATTTGCTCTGTCATTTGAGTTCGTCAAAGTTTTGTGATTTGTATTGTCACTGGTGCAGAGTAGTTTTCCATCATGTCCTAGAAGAAATTAATCCAAATATCTTAGGCAAGAATGAGGGGATTAATCGGTAAGGACATGCAAAAGGAATTGTGGGCTCGAAATACTTCATTTCTGTTTTTGTATTCTTTCTAAACTAACGTTTTAGTTTTCTGATTTTCCCGTTCAACAGTATACTAACAAATTGTTACTGTTGACTAATTTGTCCATTAACAGTTGTTCTATATGGGAGAACAGAGAAGGGAGAACGATGAGTACGTGCCTCATTCAAAATCCTTGTCTACTGTTGATATAGTCGTATTATCGACAGACCTATTCGTAACAGTTACAAGGGGCGGAGCCCCTTCGCCGAAAAATAACACTGCGTAAATAGGTATTTTTAAAAAAAATTGAATATATACAAGGGGTTGACACCTCTTGACACAAGACAAACTCTTAGTGCAATGGTCAAGGGGTGTCAAAATTTACACAAGGTTGCAAATTTCATTCCCGATAGCAATAATTTTTTTTTATTTTGACACCCCTTTGTATAATTTCTGGCTCAGCGGATTACGTATGCAAAAGCGACGACTATGTGTCTCTTGTCCAAATTCATGTGAGACAATATGTCACATAGACCTCTGACTTTTGACAAATGCATCTAACAACTGTAAATTAATGTAATGTACATTTTGATTCACAATAACGAGAATCACTTTGCTAATATCATCGTTCTCCAATTGATTAAATATTTCATATATATATATCCAGCCTTTTTTGAGATAGGGAAATAACCCTTCCTATAAAGAAGAAAAAAAAGGAAAGATTGTGTGCATGTGAACATAGTAAATGAGGATAAAATAAAGTCTATCAGCTAGTTAAAAGAAGTGGGTACTAGACTACTCTATACCCTATAACAGATTCTGAGCTTTTTAACCAAAATTAAATAAAGCCCAAGTTGGTGAAAAACAACAGAAAAGTCCCGTTATATATCCAAGCTAAAAGAATATGCAATCATAGTAGAAGGAATCAAAGGAAAGGATAAAATGTGAAATATTGATGAAAGTATAGTAATGGTATTATGTACATATCCTCTTATTTAGAAAGAAGATAGGGACAATCCCCTAGGCCTACAGTTTGAAACCATGTGACACTTTTTGGATTTGATTCGAAATTGGAACATTATTTGGCACATTCTAATGTACTGTTGTTATATATCACATAGATTAGATTGGTTCTTTTATCTACAAAATTTATCATTTTTATCTTACAAGAATTAAAATACTCTTCATAGAAAATTGTTAATTTTAGAAATTAAAGCGTGACGTTTTCAAGCCTAGCTGGACAATTTTTGGAGATGGATACTCTTTTCTAGAAATCTAATTGTTTCAACAATATCATTTTAAGAAAACCCAAGTAATACTACAGAAAAAAAAAAAGTTAACTTAGACGAATTTATTATGGAGATCGACAGTAACATTGGCAAATTTGTATTATTTGAACATCTATAATTTGATGCGATTTAATTTAATCTGCGGTGGTTAAGAATTCTCAAAAGTATTTGTCTTTCAAATGGAATTTAGGAAGTTTTTCAAACTAATCCGTACTTCATTTTTGTATAGCTCATGTGCCCTAAGCTTTAGTATTTACGCCATATCTAGCTAGTGTAATAACTATATTACCCTTTTGTGCTTTTAGTTTCGGATGCAATTTTTGAAAAATAAGAGACTGTAGACAATTCTTAAACAAATTGATTTGAGAAAAATTACTTAATACTTTATATATATATATGTGTGTGTGTGTGTGTTTGTTATGGAAGAAGGAAAAAAATTTAATTATTTCATGTTTAGTTAAGAAACAAGTTCCTTAAAAATAAGGAAACTTTGGTGAGAGTAGAGAAAACAAACTCCATAAGTGACGTTCCATGTCAATTGTGGCATTCCTGTCCGCTTAAGGTAATGAAGTGAGCCTTTAACTCAGATTCCGCATCTAAATCATTAGTCCAGCTCCCCGACACCTCCACCAACTACCCCAAACACGCCCCCACCTCCTCACCTACATCCCACCTCAACCCCCTAACCCTTCCCCTACTCCCCACACGCACCACTCTCGTGGCCCCTTCTCACCCTCACTCCATAACTCTTGAGGGTCATACCTTTCCACCCCACCCCTCCTCACCCCATCCAACCCTCCATTCATATAGTATTTATCAAAATTATATTTAAATACTATTAAAATTGTATTTCTTTCTCCACTAACTTACCTAATACCTAAAAATAAATTAAATTCACTTGTCTCCAGGAATAATATTTTCTTTCGTGCCAAACACATCCATAGATCCCTAAAATTAACACCATGTGACTAAACTATTTCTTGTTCCCTTGTTTGCAAGAATTTTAAATTCAAACATTATTTTTAAAGAACTTGGTGTAACGAACCGACTAGTCATTTTGAAAATCTGCACTTCGTTCGGTATCTTGAGCGCTCCAGTATCTCCTCATGATGTATTATGACTTGCGCAAATCATCAGTGTAGATTTTCAAGTTATCCGGAACCGAATTGGAAAAATGAATTTCAAGACTTAAGTTCTAAGTTGGAAGAATTGACCAAGTTTTACTTTTTAGCATTTGACTTCGGAATGGAGTTTCGTCAATTCCGCTAGCTCTATTAGGTGATTTTGAACTCAAAAGCGCGTTCGGATTGTAAATTGGAGGTCCGTGGTCGAATTAGTCTTGAACTGACTAAAGTTAGAGTTTTTGGAAGTTTGACCGAGAGTGGACTTTGTGATATCAGGGTCATATTCCGATTTCGGAAGTTGGAAGAGGTCCGTAGTGACAAATGTGACTTGGGTGCAAAATTTGAGGTCAATCGGAGGTGATTTCATAGGTTTCGGTATCGGTTGTAGAAGTTGAAGTTTCAAAGTTCGTTGATTTTGACTTGAGGTGTGATTCGTTTTTGAGGTTGTTATACATATGATTTGAATCTTTAAGTATGTTCACTTTTTTCATATAGAACTTGTCTGCAAAATTTGGCGCCATTCGGAGTTGATTTGATATGGTTTGGACGTTCGACTGCAATTCTAGAAGTTCTTAAACTTTAGTTTGATTTTCATGCGTTTTGGCGTCCGATTCGGGGTTTTAGAAGTCATTCTTATGATTTGAGCGCACGAGCAAGTTCGTGTTGTGTTTCTAGACTTGTGTACATATTTGGTTTGGATCCTCGATAGCTCGGGTCAGTTTCAGATTAGTTTCGGAATGATTTTTCTTAATCGTTGATTGCTGGTTCTGGTTCTTGTTTGTGAAGAAACCTTGAATTTGCGAAGCCTGGGCAGCTGGGCAATTTTTGCATTTGTGATGAGGCTGCCGCAATTGCGAAGTTTTGGTTACAAATGTGACCTTAATAGGGAAGTCTCTAGGTTCGCTATTGCGATGAGTTTTTCGCATTTGTGAACCCCCTGTCGTAATTGCGACATCTGCAATCTCTTAAGTGTTGAGAATTTCAATTTTTTGCTTTATTTTTATATTTTTGAACCCTAGTTTCGAGGTGAGGCGATTTTGAGAGGGGGTTTTCATACCAAATCATTGGGTAAGTATCTTTAATCAATTTTCAACTATATTTCATAATTTCATACAAGATTTAAAATCAAATTTATGAGAAATCCATAGAGAATTTTGGGAATTTTGTCAAAGTTTTGAAAAATAAAAATTTAGGATTTGAGAGTCGAATAGGACTCGGATTTGAAAATAAAATATATATTTGGACTCGTGAGGCTATGTGTAGCCAAGACCTACCCTTGGACCCGAATTTTGACCGGGCGGGCTCGGGGTTAGACTTTTGTTGACTTTTTAGAAATTGAATAAAAATTACAGCTTTATTAATCTAAATTATTTTCTCTTGCATTGTGTGATGTATTCAAGTCGTCATTGGCTAGATTGAGTCGAACGGAGGCGAGTTTGTAGAGGAAAAGGCTAAGTTGAGTGTTGAGTTAGCCAAATCGAGGTAAGTATTTTGCCTCACTTTGTTGAGGGAATTTTTTCTCCTATTTGTCATTATTTACTACATGCGGGGGTGATACATATATGAGGTGACGAGCGTATATGTATGTGCCCGGGTTAATCATGCTCGGGGGTAGATTGTGTTATAATGGTATCTTGTAGAATTACGTAAATTCCTTGCTTCATGCCTCACTTGATTTACCGATATTAAGAACGTAGAGAAAAATATTAGTAATCAAGACTTAGCCTAATATAACTTGATCAAATTTGACAGAATTCTGAGTATACATTGATGTATCTAGTTTGGTCATCACTATGCGTAATCACTACTACATTGCTTCGGTCGATATTTTGAGATGCTGGATTCTATACTTGTGTTGCTGATAAATTATGAGATTTGTGGAAGTACTTGAATTATACGGTCATTGAGAGCCTATTGAATCATTGTTGGCTTAGAAATTCTGTGAGTGAGAATTTATTGGAATATTCATTTGAACACTCTCCTCATTGTTATTTATACTTCCTTCCTTGTCATTTTATTGAATTCATATGATTGGTAAGGAAGAGCGTAAAACACGAAGGGTGATGACGTGTCATTTCATATACATTATCATATGAGGAAGTGTAAATCACGAAGGGTGATTCCGTGCCATTTCATATACATTATCATGTGAGGAAGAGTGTAAAGCACGAAGGGTGATACCGTGCCATTTCATATACATTATCATGTAAGGAAGGGTGTAAAGCATGAAGGGTGATGCTGTGTCATATCATATACATTATCATGTGAGGATGAGTGTAAAGTACGAAGGATGATGTCGTACCATTTCATTTATATTGTTATGCTTTTAATATTGTGAGGTCATGGCACGAAGGGTGTTTCCGTGCAGGTGAGGATGACGGACATCCATTATGATTTGATATCTGTTTTTCATGTATACGTTTCTGCCTTTACCTTGAGCTATTATTGTCGCAATTATATATTCTGAGTGATAAGTTGTTATTGTCCCGTACTTGACCTCTACCTCAATTGTTGTTATGTTTCCATGTCTTTTACTTGCTCTTGTATATGCCATGCCTATTTCCTACTTTTGAAATTATACTCGTGTCATACCTATTCTGTCGCACTCTAGTTGAAGCATTCTATCATGCTTGTCATCCATGCCCTTACTTGTTAACTTGTAAGGATCATGTGTTTCCTTCTTATTTGTCATATTTGTACTTAGGTCTCCAATATACTGGTTAATTGACGCTGATATCCCTTGCTTTTCAATTGTTGTTATTACTCACGTGATTTCTGTTTAGTCCTTTACTGTTACCCACGTGTATGTCCCTGTCCATTGTTGTTACTTGCGTATTTCCTGCTTTGTAATTCCTATTATTGTTTTCATTCATATGGTTGTATACGGTACTTTTATCTGTTAGGCTTCGAGCTGCTTTGACTATTAATCTAGTGTACAGGTTATAACAATAAACATCGTTTAACTAAAAGCCTCGTCACTACTTCGACGAGGTTAGACAAAATACTTACTAGTATATGGGGTCGGTTGTACTGATACTGCACTTCTGCATATTGCGTGAAGATTTTTTGAACGGGGCTGCTGGTGACGTCGGGTGCTGATTCGGAAGATGTTCGTGCGTTTGGATATAGTTGTCACTTGTCTTTGGTAGCTTAGGTTATTGCTAATATGTTTATGTAACCTTCAAACAGAACGTGTATTTATTTATATCAGTTTTGAAATTCCAAATCTTAAAAGTTCGTGATTTGTATTATCAGGTCTTGGGTGAATTTGTAAATGCTCAGTTATCTATTCTCTATTCTATTACAATCTCTATTGAATTGTGCTTTCCGATAGTTGGCTTACCTAGCAGGTTGAGTTAGGTGTCATCACGACTTGTGATTTTTGGGTTGTGAGACTTGGTTAATTGTCTAAGCCTATCAACGAGTCATTGTTGTAAGTTCCTCTTTGACACAAGCCACGGGCAGAGTACTAACACGAAAAATAATTAAAAACTGATGAGTATTTTATTCCATTGGAATTTGTTTTAATTAAAATTCTGATAGCGATGTATTAGTTGTCAAACCCTCAAGGCCTCAAAGTCCATTTTAATAATTCAAATCAATTACAACTTTGATATGCTCACCTATGTAGATGTACTAACTAATTAATTCCAACTGTGAGTGTTAGAGCAGTAGAAGCAAACAAAAATAAAAACTAATAAGGAAACCAAGTATTCATTGGCTTGTTCCAGACTTTTGTGTGCTGGCTTTTATTTTGTCCTCTTATTAGAAAACTCAATGCTTGAACAAGAGCTCTATTTATTTATTTATTTATTTATTTATGTATTTGGTGTTGAGATGTATATTGCATATTTCTGTTCATCAAGATCATCACCTATTAATTTTGCTTCCGCTGAGATTTTATCATAAAGACGTATGATTCTAAATCCTTTTGATTGACCATTAGGTTATACTCTTGAATGTCGAACTCTATTTTTGCCAACAATTCTTCAATACTCCTCCATCCAATTTATTTTTCACTTATCTCGAACTAGCTAACTAATTTCTTAATTTAACCAAATCTGATTAATATATCTTTTAAGAATAAAATTTAAATATTCGATAACTAAAAAAATGTGCCATTTTTTTCCTCATAAAATATAGAAATTCAACAAATGAAAATTTCAAGTATTATGTAACAAGGTGAGTATTAAAAAAAAGGAAGCAGGAAAAGAAAATGCTGAAAAATCAAAAGATTTGATTGTTCAAATCCCAACAACCAAAATTAAGTCGTTTTGAATTGAGAGGACGAAAACTGGATATATGCCGACCCTTTAAACAATTTCGGCAAGGAAAATAGTTGTACTGGTCAAAGATATGGAAGCATATTTAAGTGGCCTACTCTATATTTTAACTGATTTCCGTCAGAAATTCCTTTATTATAAATGAAAATATTACTCTTATATTGACTGACATAATCTTGGTACTAAATTGATTGGAGAATCAATGCTTAATCGAAACTAAAAACTATAGCTCAAGTTATACAACTTCCTTTGAATTTGGATATATATACTAGTGCTTATCATGTTAGGTTTATCCATTTAGACGCGGAACAACAATATTAATTACCGGGTTCGGACAAAATAAATAACTTTTGTTTAGACATTATATTTGTAATAAAAAATTCGTTGAATATGATAATTTATAAGCTATAAATCTGACTTGATTCTAAATGTGAATAAATTGATATTGCTTATTCCAAACATCAAATATTTATTTTTCCTGAGGAATACATCAAAAGGATTATTTTCAATGTTTATCTTTCTTTGATTAGTTCTTGCTATGAATCTTATAGTAGTATTTTATTCCAACTTTTGAAGTTTATTCTATTCCTTTCGGAAATTTTGATCAATCTTTACAAATCCATAATTCAGAAACGATATGTGATATTACCATATCAACATGAGGCACAAAAGTTTGTCCTGTAATTTGTATATTATAAAAATAAGTTTTTTTATGAGGGGGCCAGTTTATTACTATATTTCTTTTTTTCTTTTGGGGGACGGAGTGAAAAATAGCATTAATAATGAAAGGATCCAAATATAAATTCTTTCAATAAATAGTTACTATGTGGACCTATATTTCAATAAGATATGCTGTTTGACTCATCAGTGTTCTTCAATAAATAGCAACATTTTGTCTAACATTGTAGGCGCCATACCCATCATATTAAAAACAAAACAAAAGAAAAACATAAAGAATTTATTTTATAAATTGGGTTGGATATAGGCGGGTCGAAAACGGATAATGCAAAAACGAATTAATTATCCGATCCAATCTATATTTAATACGAATAAAAAATTTATTAACCAGCGTATAATATGGATTACCATTATATCTATGGTTTTTTGAATATAATCATTTTTGAAAGAATTCTTAGGATCTAAAACTTGAAGAACCCCCTATTTGAGGTTTTACAAATGTAAAAGTTAAACTCATTAGTTATTCATTTTATACGTGAATAATATGGTTCTTATTCATATTTGACACGTTTTTAAAATTTTCATTATCCAACTTATTTTTTAATAGATAATATGAGTGGATAATTGTTTTCTTTTAATATGAGTGTCTTAAACATTTTTTTATACGACCATATTAAATTAATCTATAATAACAAGTAATAACACTTTTTAGCGACCTGTCGGATATGATAACTTGCAAAACTTAGTAAAAATAAATAAGTTAATTTGCAGATTGCAGTAATAATATAGCAACTCTTTATAGTATGAGTATATAAAATTCGAATTCAAGGAGCAACAACCAACCCCAAAGCATATGTTGAATTCTACTATATATGATATTTGATGCATTTGTTCTTCTATCTTGGGGACAACAATAGCACATGCAATCTAAACCTGGATAAGGAGAAAGGCTAAGAGAGAAAGTATGGGTCACAATATGAAAATCATTGTCAATAGAACAAGCAAAAGTGTTATAATGACATTCCCCTTAGGAAAATATGTTTGGTCATCACAACTTAGGAAAAAAAAAAAAAAGAGTCACATGTCTCTCAAGAATTTCCTCCATTCAATTCCTTTATGATAAGTCCCTATTTTTCCAGCTTATTCATGGACTTTGTAGGTTTCGTCATTTTTCTATACAAGTCTCTCTTTTTATGCTCAATGAACTTTTGGCTCTTTTCATGTTTATCCTATGAGGACCATCACAAGAATTGAATCCCATTTGTGATTCATTATTATGATTGTGACTTCTCAAATTTGTGAGTTATAAGTGAAGAATTTCTAGTAGATCAAGCCATCAAACGTCCATTGTTTCCTAATTTTAGGATTAGACGAGTCAAGGATTGCGTACAAGTGTTCGTAACACGCAGTGGAAGACAATAACAATCTTAAGTAGATTGTTTTTGTGTTTAAAATTTATTTACATGTCAAAGATCAGATCTAAGTCGTACCTGGTGAAAAGAGTCTCGTTTCAAAATTTCTTCGACAGTGCGAAGACTCTATACGTATCCACACCAAGACCGATCCTTGTTACCAACTCTTTGATCTATGAAACCTGCAAACAAATTGAACCAAAATGTTATGTTGAAATTTTTCACAAAAATCTCAACTCAATGTTAGAAGAACAAGAAATATTTTTCTTGTAATTGTATTTTCTCTCTTAGCTTTGTATTACACTCTCACTTTCACAAAGTGGTTTTTCTTCTCAAGAATTAATACTACGGCAAATTTTCTCCATCACCCTTTATATAGTATCACCTATAAACCCTTTTCCTATTTAGTTGAGGTAATAATTTATTTGGGGTAAAATTTATTCCAAAAATAAAACTTCATGAAATTTTATGGAAAACTGGAAAATCACGTCTTTATTGAAACGGGACTGCCAGAGTCCTTCACGTGAATATCCAACTCAAAGTTGGATTCTATTATTTATTTCATACTAATATAGTATTTTCCTACTGAAATATAATCTCATTCCAAATGGGTTTAAGTTGCCGAACATCCTAAGGATTCACGTCAATCAAATTCAACATTGGACGTAACTTATACGTCCTTTATAGACTTTGCAATTCCAATTCCAAGTTGATAAGAATAAATTAATATTATATACATAACCTTTATATAAATTAATATTAATTTATTTTATATATATCACACATATATTTCAACCAAGAGATACAATTTAATTTTCTATTCCAAATAGAAAAATTCAATTTATTCACAATATTAATTATATCCTATGTGTTAGCAAAGAATATAACAATATTTCATTTGGACTTGATCACGCCCAACTATGCCTTATAAAAATGACAATGCGGCCATTGCAAATATAATCCGGTTTACAGTCCGGAGTCGAATCCCACAGAGAATTAACTTATCAATTACCTTTGTTGGAATCACTAAATTCTTTATAATCAACTTCCTCAAACGTTGTAAACAATAGTTGATGGTATCTCTAATAACTAAGATTGAAAATAAATAAATAAACAGTTGTAAACTAAATATGCTTGGGTTGCAAATAATAATGAGAAGGTTCTAAGATAGTTATTTCCCCTATTGATGGAATCCCTTCCGGTTATGTTTCATATAGATTCACCAAAATCTCTCTATCAATTATGAGCACTCTTTTTACCGTAAATCTCTCCCGATTAATCGCGATAATTTACTAGACGCACTCTCCCGAGTTATGCTAGCTGACTTTGTTTATTACAGCTCACTTTAGATTACACTCAAGGCTTCGTTATCCCTAATCCCGCCTTTAAACCCGCAGTTATAGATCCCTCTTATACTTTGGGAGTGGTGTTATTCAACAATTACCTAAATATGCATTTTCTCCCGAGTTATGCACACTAAATAGGCACAGCTAATTGAGAATCCTGTCAATTAACTACAACAAACACGTAATTGAACAAATAGAGATTAACCGGCAAACTATATGGACATAATCAAGAAGTTCATTCTTCAATAGGTTCCATCAAAACCTTAGACTAAAGTATTTAGCTACTCATAACAACGTAAAGATAAACTACGAAAATATTCATCATGGAAAATTGCAAGAAAAAGAAGAAATAAAGAACTATGATGTTTTTGGGTGATCTCTCACACTTGTGTTTCTTGTAAAAGTAATCTCCAAAATAAATCTGCCCTAATGTGGCCGAATTCCTACTTTTTATAAGGGCTTTACACCAAGTTTTTCCAACTTGACACTTTAGTCCCTGACTTTTTCGCGTTCTGCCGTGGTCCCTCCGCGGTTACGCCAGGACCGCGGCCAAAGTGGTCCTCTGAATCTTTAATAATGTTCTGTCGTGGTCCTACCGCGGTTACGGTCTGACCGCGGCAGGCCAAGTTCGGCTCTGGTTTTGTCTCTTCGCTTGGTGCACTTCGTGGGCATTATTTGATTGACCTCATTTTCTCCGTAATTGATCCCAAACGTGCTCCATAGACTTCTTTCATCGGATATAGCCTGCAAAGTATGAAAATCACTAATCAGAGCATTTGGTTATCACTTTTTACCATAAAAGTATACAAAAAATGTGATTCTTTAGGGTCCAATTATAGTCTAATTCACCTATTATCAACACCCCACACTTAAATCTTTGCTCGTCCTCAAGCAAGTTGAACCACACTTCTAGGACTATTCGTTAAATGCATTACCCTTTTTATATCACACCTGCTATTATGAAAGAACAACCTAAGCAGTGCAACAGCCACACCTCAGATGAAGACTCTAATGCCATACCACACTTATGCTTACTCTATGTACTCTAATAGAAGTGAAGAGTTGCTTTTTCTTCTTGAGTTAAATACCCTCACATTACATTTTTTTTTAGAGAAGTTCCACACACATGAAATCAAACAACAAGGAACTGTAGAATAAACGAATTCACTCACTCTCAGCAAAGAACATTCATATGCCACACGGATACACCATAAGCTTGCCCTTAGTGCAATACTCTATTAATCGAATTGTTCAGTCTAAGATCAATAGTTTGGTTCTAATGTAGGCTATGGGACGGGTACGATGCATTTAGATATAAGAGTGACTACACCTCCCTAAGCACTTTAATACATATATTTTCTCAATTAAACCTCACCCTTATGTCACCCCAAAATTCCACCTTCCATCAACGTAACTACCACATTCTTCTTTAAGCACACTTGCATCAAGAGCCACCACTTATTGAGGTATTATATATATATATATATATATATATATATATATATATATATATATATATATATATATATATATATATATATATATATTTTCAAGTGGTTCTTCCTTTTTCAAAATAGTGCACCTTTCTTCTTATTCCATTTGTTCCAGTCGAAAGCCAAACCGACCACCCTACACTTTAACTTTTACAAGTTTCATAACAATTCAAGTGCTCATGAGAGGTGAAAAGGTTCAAATAGATGGTTAATTCAAATAAATGGGTAAGGATTGTAATGTGGTTGCCAAAGAAAAAGGATTATAGGCTCAAAGGGGTTAACTATGGTAATATGTACAGGTGGATTCATGATTATATAGGCTACACAAAGAAATGCCTAAATCATCTCTAAGACCAAACAACTTCTATTTCGCTTTGCATACACACGGGGCAAGTTCTAGGTATCGCATACAAGCATAGAATACATGTATTACCTTACACACACTTGGCATGTAACTCAAACCGAATTAGTTTGTCAACACATTCACGTGAGCGTTCAAGTAAGACAAGGTGTGCAAAATTAAGGCATAAGATTAAGAGTCTACACGTGAGCCTAGACGTCGCACCCTCAAGTTTATTTTAAGTATTTGCAGGTATGTACACCACGGGATGCATTCTTGCCCAACCCATCTTAGCCTAAACTAGTCCTAAGGGTCCTTAAATCTATTAAAGAAAAATCTACCTAACCCGGTTTAAGAAAAATCCTTGGAAAAGAACCGCGGCCAAAAGAAAAACCAAGGGAAAATTACTACACTACCTAAAAAGAAGATAAAATAAAAAAAAAATCTTTTTAGCTTTTCGATTAGACTACTTCCCTCAAGAATACTGTCTATGTGGTCCGTCATCAGGAAGAGTCTCCTACCTTTTCTAGTTTTTTTTTATCCGACGTTAGCCCTAAATAAACCCGTCGACAAGTGTCCGTCGTTGGGCCAAGTCGGTGATGTCTAAACTACATACACAACAACACATATATACACTAATCATACATACACTAACCCAAGTCTCCCACCCCATACACAAAGAGTATGGCATGTCCTCATGTCATAAAATAATTAAAGTGCATAAGGGTAAGAGAACTTCCCTGGTCATCAGTCGGATTCAGAGACGGTGTTGGGATCCACGTTACAGGCCCTACCTATAGCACGGAACCAAGCCATCAACCGGCTCTCAGACCTGGCCTGCCGTCTAGACATGGCATCCAAACGAACATGCAGGCTATCTATCGAGGTGCGAAGTTCTGCCACCTCTTCCTCCATAGAAGGCAAAAAGGGTCGGTTGGAGTATGATCTAGAGAACTCCACCCCAGTTTGGGGTTGCCGTGAGGATCTAGCTACATCATAAGACCTCCTGGGTGAGTGTTGGGCCATCATCATCGTCGTCCAGGTTAATGGGTGTAGGTGCATCTCTGCCCACTTTGATCTTTGATGCTCTAAAAGCTATTTTTGGGGGTAAAGTGCCATCCGTAGGACTGACTGGGACATCAACTAGCAGACATAACCTCGTCACAAGTGAGGGGAAGTAAAACCCCTTAGTCATCAGAGGCGACCGGAGGATCATTTCATCTCCAATGATTTTAGCAACATCAACGTCCTTCCTGGTCACGAAGCACCAAACCAATAGAGCCCGCAAGTTGTTCACATCTATTGTGTTGCCCATGGGAAATAACCTGCTGCAAATCATGGTGAAACAACATTTAGCTTCCCATGTGAACGACTTGGAATGCAGGGTCATGTTTTCCTGTATCCAAATTGGCCGTCCCCCTGAGCATATGGACTCAATCAGAGTGTCCCAATCGATCCCTGGAGAATTATGGTAATAATCATTGTCACCAATGAACGGAGAGAGCTGCAGGACCTGGCGAATTTTCTGTACTGGGGCATCTACCACTTTTCCCCGCACCACCACAGAACGACACATATGTTCCGGGCAGTTCGCGTAGAACTCCCGAACTATCATTGGGTTTGCCGTTTCAGGTTCATCGAACAAGTACTCCATCCCCCTCCGGTGGATTTCCTCATACATGTCCGATTTTTTGACACGGAGGGCAGCCCTGTCAATACCAATCTCCGGGACAAAGCTTTTTGTGGCTTTCGCATGAAACCTGTCCTGGGCCTCCTCGGACGTGAATCGGGTGGCATCATAAGTCAGCACGTTAGAAGTGATTTTTGAGTTCCTACGCTTCTTTCGGGCCATAGTACCTGCAATCAATTCATCATAACTATCAGGGGCAGCCAAACATGTGCCAGTCGGATGGATACTCAGACTTCGCCACCTGCTGGCACCAAACAGTTACCCAAAGTGGACAACATCCACTATTGTCCCCACACCACTTATCAATGGTACAATTCCGCCATATAAGACCCTCTCCGCAAGCTTCCACCAATAAATACAGTTAAATTCTACCACCACCCACTCCACACAAAAATTGTTAACTAGGAATACACCCCACATCTACACAAATCAACCCCAAACACCAACTACAACACCAAACTTGGAGTCTAAGACCCCATTGCAACCAAAATCAATAATTCCATACAATAATCACTACATAATACAAAATACATACAACACAAAAAGAAATAGAACAACTTACATACAACACAAGAAAAAGTAGAACAACTTACTTGAGGAATACTGCGATGTCTTGAAAAAAATTTGGAGGGTTGTGGATGGGTAGGGGGTGGGGCATTTTGGGGGGGGAGGTTAGTGGATGTGTAGGATTTGGGTGGAGTAGGAGGTGAGGAGAAGGATTAATGGGGGTTTTGGGTTATGGGAAGAAGAAGAAAGAAAAGGGAGTGGGTTGTTGGGAAGAAGAAGAAGGGGGAAGGAATAAGATAGATTTGGAAAGAAGAAGAGGTTAGGCGATTGGGAATGGGTGGGGTGGGAATAGCTTAGGGTAATTAAAGGGGAGGGGGGAAATAAAAAAATAAAAAAATTCTGCAAATCGTACCTGGGCCTGGACTGACCTACCGCGGTCCCACCACCGTTACGCCGCGACCACGGTGGACCAACTTCAAAGAGGGTCTCGGACCGCGGTCCCACCACAGTTACACCGCGACCGTGGTGAACCAACTTCAGAGAGAGTCTCTGACCGCGGTCCCACCGCGGTTACGCCGCGACCGCGGGGGGCCTGTTCCTGGATGCCAATTTCGAAGTTTTTTTCATTGTTTTGCCCCTTAGGTACTATTTTTACCTTTTTCATGCCTACCTGACCCATGTTATGCCTAGGCTCGTGATGCAAAGTCCTCCGCACTAACCTGCATAGATACAACATGTTAGAAATTCTACTATCGTAGGTTTCCTCCTATGAAGCGCCTGATTTAAAGTCGCGGCACGAAGCAGCGCGAGTGCAAGATTCGCTCAACTTCTCTCTCCTTTTTTTATATGACATTATAGACTACACTTACAACACATTCGTGGGTTTCCTTCCACGCAGTGCCTGAATTAACATCGCGGCACGACACACGTGAGCGCATTTAAGGCTCACTCGACCTCTGAGGTTCAGTCAGGTGGATCTCAGACCCTTCCTTTGGTTCATTCATGCCCACATATAGTTTTAGTCTCTGCCCATTGACTCTTAATGTACGATAGTCTTTCTCAGCGGCGATCTCTATAGCACCTGAAGGGAATACTTCAACCACTCAAAACGGTCCTGACCATCTTGACTTAAGCTTACCAGGGAACAACTGCAATCTTGAGTTATAGAGCAATACCATGTCCCCGGGTTTGAAATGTTACTCAACAATATTTTGGTCATGTAACCTCTTCATTTTTTCCTTGTACAATTTTGTGCTCTCAAAATCAAGATGTCTGAACTCGTCAAGCTCATACAACTCAGTGATTCTAGTTGTGCCTGCAGCTTCAATATCTAAGTTCAACTGCTTCAATGCCCACCACTCTTTATGTTCAAGTTCCACTGGCAGGCGATAGGCCTTTCCAAACATCAACTTATACGGTGACATACCAATTGGTGTTTCAAACGTGATCCTATAGGCCCAAAGTGCATCATCAAGCTTTCTCGCCCAATCAGTTCTTGTGGCGTTCACATTCTTGGTTAACACACTCTTTATCTCTCTGTTGGGCACTTCAACCTGCCCATAAATTTGCGGGTGATACGGAGTAGCCACCTTATAGCATACGTCATACTTTGCAAGCAACTTTTCGAAGGCTCTATTACAGAAGTGAGTGCCTCCGTCGCTGATAATCGCTCGTGGTCTCCCGAATCGGGTGAATATGTTCTTTTTCAAAAATCCCACCACCACTCTTGCATCATTAGTGGGTAACGCAGTAGCTTCTACCCATTTGGACACGTAGTCCACATCAACAAGTATATATTTATTGCTAAAAGAGCTGACGAAGGGACCCATGACTTCAATCCCCTAGACATCAAACACCTCTACCTCTTGAATCGGGTTCATGGGCATCTCATGGCGATGGGAGATGTTCCCAGTTTGCTGACATTCATTGCAGCCCTTCACCCATAGGTGTGAATCTCTAAACACTATTGGCCAAAAGAATCCGGCCTCAAGCACTTTCGCATCTGTCCTGACCCCTCCAAAATGTCCTCTATATGCTGATGCGTGACAAGCCTGCAAAACAGAAGATTGTTCTATCTCAGGGACACACCTTCGGATCATATGGTCAACACATATTCTAAACAGATAATGTTCATCCTAATAATACATGTGGCTATCACGATAAAAAAAAATTTTGGGCAGATGAAAGGTCATGAGGAACTATACCACTAGCCAGGTAATTAGCAAAGTCTGCATACCATGGCGCTTCCTCAAGATTAGTAGAGCAGCTGCTCGTCTGGAAGGGTTTCCAGGATCTCTTCGACCTTGATTGATTTTTTAGCTCCTTCAAGTCGTGATAGAGGATTAGTGACTTAATTTTCTGTGCCCTTATGGTCACGAATTTCGAGGTTGAATTTTTGCAACAATAGCACCCAACAAATCAGGCGCGGCTTAGACTCTTTCTTCTCAATTAAGTACCTGAGAGCTGCGTGGTCAGTATATACAATTACCTTGGAACCAATCAGATATGATCGGAACTTGTCGAAAACAAACACCACGGCGAACATCTCCTTCTCAGTCACAGTGTAATTCAGCTGGGCTCCACTCAGCATTCTACTAGAATAGTATATTGGATGCATCAACTTATCTTTTTGCTGCTCAGCACTGCCCCCACTGCATAGTCACTAGCGTCACACATGAGTTCGAATGATTGCTCCCAGTCGGGGGCAACTATGATAGTTGCTGTGACTAGCCTCTTTTTCAGCTCCTCAAATGCTACCCTGCAATCATCGAAAAACAAGCAAGGGTGATCTTTTTCTAACAACTTACAGAGAGGGTTGGCGATCTTTGAGAAGTCTTTTATGAATCGTCGATAGAAACCGACATGCCCGAGGAAGCTTCTGATTGCTTTAACTGAAGTTGGAGGGGGTAGCTTTGCTATCACATCTACCTTAGCACGATCCACCTCAATTCCTTTGGTTGACACCCGGTGTCCCTAGACTACGCCCTCTTGTACCAAACAATGGCACTTTTCCCAATTCAGAACCAGGTTAGTCTCGATACACCGTTTCAGCACATGAGTCAGATTTATCAGGCACTCATCAAATGAGTTCCCCACCACTGAGAAGTCATCCATTAAATACTCCATTATATCCTCTACCATGTCAGTGAATATGGCCATCATGTACAGTTGGAATATGGCGGGTGCGTTGCATAGGCCAAAGGGCATCCTTCGAAAGGCATAAATGCCATACGAGCAAGTGAAAGAGGTTTTCTCTCTATCCTCTAGTGCAATGGAGATCTGATTATACCCGGAGTACCCATCCGGAAAATAGAAATGTGACCTTCCTGCCAATCTGTCTAACATCTGATCAATGAAGGGAAGTGGAAAGTGGTCTTTCCGGGTGGCTAGATTTAACTTTCGATAGTCCATGCAAATTCTCCAGCCCGTGACGGTTCTTGTAGAGATCAATTCATTCTTATCATTCTTAACTACTGTCATGCCACCCTTTTTAGGAACACATTGAACTGGGCTAACCCAGCTGCTGTCAGAGATCGGGAAAATTATTCCTGCATCTAACCACTTGATTACTTCCTTCTTCACCACTTCCTTCATATTGGGGTTCAGCCTTCTTAGGTGTTCCCTGGAAGGTTTGCATCCCTCTTCCAGTAGAATCTTATGCATACAATAGGCGGGGCTGATCCCCTTTATGTCTGCCATGGTCCCTCCAATGGCAGTCTTGCACTCCTTAAGTACCTGCAATAGTTGTTGAGCCTGCACATCTAACAAACTAGATGAGATAATAACAGGTAATGTGGAGTTAGGTCCAAGAAATTCATACCTGAGATGGGCTGGCAATGGCTTTAATTCCAGCTTTGGTGGTTCTTCGATGGATGGCTTGGCTGGAGGAGTTTCTCGATTTTCCAAGTGCAAGGGCTCAAACTCTAGGGTTCTATCCCAGAACCCCCTACCCTCTAACGCCAACACCCATTCCGCCAGATCCTCTCCATTTACCTCATCCAAATTCATTAGACATGCAGCAAGAGGGTCCTCAATAGTCAGCCTTTCATCATTAGTCTCTACAAATACATCCATGGCATCAATAAGAGAGCAATTGGCGAATTCACTTGGTCGCCTCATAGATTTCTACACATTGAATTCTTTATCGTTCAGTCTCATCTTAAGCTCCCCAGTCTCACAATCAATTAGAGCTCTCCCTGTGGCCAGGAACGGTCTTCCTAAAATTATAGTGATCTCTTCATCCACCTTACAGTCTAGATCACAAAATCTGCAGGGAACACAAATTTCTCTACCTGAATCAGCATATCGTCTAGGATTCTAGAGGGTTGTTTCACAGTCCTGTCATCCAGCTGCAACAACATAGAGGTGGGTCTAGCTCTTCAAATGCCCAACCTTTTAGAAATTACTAGGGGCATAAGATTGATATTGGCCCCTAGATCACACAGTGCCTTAGCAAAATCAAAATTACCAATAGTGCATGGAATTGTAAAGCTCCCTAGATCAGACAGCTTTTTCGCAATTGGTGTAGTCACCATTGTACTACAGGTCTAAGTAAGAGAAACTGTGGCCAAGTCTTGGAAATCAAAATTTCGGGACATCAAGTCCTTCATCATTTTTGCATACCCAAGCATCTCTTTCAAAGCTTCAATCAATGGTATATTTACCTGGATTTGTTTCAGCATGTCAAAGAACTTCTTGTATTGCTCCTCATTTTTGTACTTAGCCAACCTTTGCGGGAAAGGTGCAGGGGGTCTCTTCTTCCCAATCACTTAGGACTGATCTTTCTCAACTGCTACATCAACTACTGGCTCCTGGCTATTTTAGCTTCTTTCTCGGTCTCATTCTGAATGCTATTTTCTTCTTGAGCACGCTAGACTGTCATCTGTGTCAGTTTCGTTGATTCATCCAGCTCGATGAGCACTGGTATGAGTGTCCCAGCTTGTCTAGCTTCTTGAGCCCTTTCTTGATCTACATCCAGATCTCTGCCATTATGTAGACTCGCCGCCATCAGCGGCTTCAGTCCCTAATCTTTTGGATTTATCTGGGTGTCTGCAGGTAGTGTCCCATGAGGACGATTGTTCAGAGACATCGAAATCTGGCCTACCTGTACCTCAATTTTTTTTATTATTGCATCATGTGCATCGACTCTCTCATTAATTTTTGCATTAGACCCAATAACCTGTTGCATCATTGCTTCAAGTCTAGCAAACCCATCTTCCCGCCTTCCACCATGCTACTGCTGAGGTGGGTGATCCCCCTACTGCTGATTCTGATTATTGTATCCCTGTGGTCGTGGGTAAGGTGCCATATTGTTTGGGGGTCTCATACCTCCCATGTTCCCAATGTTGAACTATGGTTGTGCTGGCCTGTACTGCTGATTTTGTTGACCCCAATTCTGACCACCCTGCCTCTGGCCGCCATAATTAGACACATAGTTCATGTCTTCAGGGTAGTGATGATGATCGTGTTCTGTATTTCACGGATTACCAACTGGCTGACTAATGCAAGATGCGCACAAGCTCCCATTAGTAGTATCGACAATATGTACCTGCTGTTTCTGCCCTGACTCTTCCACCTTTTTGGTGAGTATGCTCATCTGTATCAATAAGGTAGCCATAGTTTCAACCATAGAATTGGATGGATCTAGAGGCACTGAGTGCACTACTGGAGCGATAGGTGCATTTCTGGTTATCCATCCCGAACTCTGTTCCATCTTGTTTAGTAGATCTGGCCCTATCTCCATGTTTTGCTCAAGAATGCCCTACCAGCTGAAGCATCAACAATGTTCTTTACGCTATCTGACAATCCCATGTAGAACCGCCGCCCCAACATTGGATATGGAATACCATGGTGTGGGCATATGACCAACGTCCCTTTAAAACGCTCCCATGTTTCATGCAAAGTCTCTATCGGTATCTGTTTAAAGCTCAAAATCTCATCAATTTGTTGAGCAGTCTTGTTGGGTGGGTGGAACTTGTTGTGAAATTGCTTGACTAGTTCATCCCACGTTGCTATAGAATTTATGGGGAGTGAATTCAGCCAAGTCTGGGCAGCTCCTATCACTGAGAATGGAAACAATAACAGCTTGATTGCTTCCGGAGTTACATTGGGTTGCCTTTGGGTTTTGCAGATAGACAAGAAATTCTTCAAGTGCTGCTGAGGATCTTCAAATTCTGACCCCGAAAATAGTCCCTTATTCTGCAACAAGTGCAGCATGTTATTTGTGATTTGGAATGACTCGGCCTATATCTGCGGTACTACTATCGTTGTGGATAGATTCTCAGCTGTGGGTTATGCCCAGTAATAGAAAGTAGCCTCTGGCACTGGCGTTATTGGTACTGCTGGGTTTTCCTGGTTATCTCCCATGATTGTTTCGAATTGTGCAGTTGTTGATTGTTGTTTGTTTTCCGGTTGCCCTGATTCAAGGCCTTGAAAAATTTCTCAGGATCTGATAATGCTTCAAATACTTCACCAGATTTCGATGAGTTTCTAGGCATGCACCTGTGCAACCCAGTCAACAAACGTTAAAATTTTCATGTAAAAATTGGGTATAGAGAAAACTGACTACACTAAGAATTTTTGTACTTCGTTCAATCGTGATTGATAACACCATTGGTTCCCCGGAAACGACGCCAAAATTTGATCACGCCCAACTATGCCTTATAAAAAGGACAATACGGTCGTTGCAAATATAATACGGTTTACAGTCCGGAGTCGAATCCCACAGAGAATTAACATATCAATTACCTTTGTTGGAATCACTAAATTCTTTATAATCAACATCCCCAAACGTTGTAAACAACAGTTGATGGTATCTCTAATAACTAAGATTGAAAAAATAAATAAATAAACAAATGTAAACTAAATATGCTTGGGTTGTAAACAATAATGAGAAAGTTCTAAGGTAGTGATTTCTCCTATTGATGGAATCCCTTCAGGTTATGTTTCATAAAGATTCACCAAAATCTCTCTATCAATTATGAGCACTCTTTTTACTGTAAATCTCTTCCGAGTAATCGCGATAATTTACTAGACGCACTCTCCCGGGTTGCGCTAGCTAACTTTGTTTATTACAGCTCACTTTCTATTACACCCAAGGCTTCGTTATCCCTAATCCCGCCTTTAAACCCGTAGTTATAGATTCCTCTCATACTTTGGGAGTGTTGTTGTTCAATAATTACCTAAATATGCACTCTCTCCCGAGTTATGCACACTAAATAGGCACAACTAATTAAGGATCATGTCAATTAACTACAACAAACACCTAATTGAACAAATAGAGATTAACCGACAAACTATATGGACATAATCAAGAAGTTCATCCTTCAATAGGTTCCATCAAAACCTTAGACTAAAGTATTTAGCTACTCATAACAACGTAAAGATAAACTACGAAAATATTCATCATGGAAAATTGCAAGAAAAAGAAGAAATAAAAAATTATGATGTTTTTGGGTGATCTCTCACACTCGTGTTCCTTGCAAAAGTAATTTCCAAAATAAATCTGCCCTAATATAACCGAATTCCTACTTTTTATAAGGGTTTTACACCAAATTTTTCCGACTTGACATTTTAGTCCCTAACTTTTCCGTGTTCTGCCGCGGTCCCACCGTGGTTACGCCAGGACCGCGGTCAAAGTGGTCCTCTGAATCTTTAATAATGTTCTGCCACGGACCTACCGCTGTTATGGTCTGACCGCGGCAGGCCAAGTTCAGCTCTGGTTTTGTCTCTTCGTTTGGTGCACTTCGTGGGCATTATTTGATTGGCCTCCTTTTCTCCATAATTGATCCCAAACGTGCTCCATCGACTTCTTTCATTGGATATAGCCTACAAAGCATGAAAAGTACTAATTAGAGCATTTAGTTATAACTTTTTACAATAAAGCTATACGAAAAATATGGTTTTTTAGGGTCCAATTATAGTCTAATTCACCTATTATCAGGACTAATAACTAAATATATTTGACTAATTAAATTAATAATAAGTTAATTAATCCTTTAGCAAAGATCAGAACACTCGTTAGTGTGTGACCCCATAGGTTCAATACTAAACCGGTAGTAAATTGATCACATTAATATACTAATCAAGGGTAGCGTCTAGCAACACTCCTTAACGACCGGAGAGCATGAAGTATACAATTTACTCTCAAGAACCAGTAGAAGAATAATGTAGTAATTCCTTCGGTCCTTATTACTCTGGATCACCCTAGGATATGGTTCAACTGTCAAATCCTAATAGGCGATCAACTACGTGTTCATGTTAAATATAATAGACCATTGAATGACCTAAGAAACTCATTTCTTCTTTCATTCAATTGTCATGGCCAAGGTCTTAGTTTGGTCGTTTATAATTCATAACATGGAGCTTAAACTCATTACCAAGAGTTGACAGATTCCATCTTGATCAATCACTAATTCTACAAGTATTCAGTCGTACCCAATATCCTTTCAACTATCGTCCTAGGACCATAGGTGTCTAGTATTAAAGCACAACAAATAACTTGTCAATTACTGTGACGATCTCAAGTCAAAGGAAATTCTTACATCACATTCTTCAAGAGAATATTATATTGACTGTTTATGGTAATTCTAACTATTAGGAATTATCCAATGAGTCAGTTCAATGATCATATCTTTAAATGCATCATCTATCTATGTGATTTAGTTAATGAGATCAACAAATATTTATCCCATAAAGACGATAACATAAATTTTGATCTAACCGGATTACTAATGTCCAGATTAATAATCCTACGATCAAGAACAAATTCAGATTAAATTGTAAGATACTTTGCTCTTATTATCATGATCTCTATCACGATGACAAATCTCAAAATTTAATCAAAGAACTTATCAAATTAATCAAATAATTAAAAATGACTATGATAAAAAGAATGTCATATATTTTTATATCAAATGATATTCACAAAAATAAAATCAAATCATCAAATATGATATTGGATCTAGGGCATATCTACTATATCCCTAACAACAAGTTAGATATTCTTTTTTTTATTTATAATAATAACGTATATTGTGTTATATCGAGGAAGTGGCAAACCCGAAAATAAAGAAGATAAAGAACACCAAATTTTAACGTGAAAAACAATTCAAATCGAAAGTAAAAACTACGGGATCACAAAGATCCAAAAAGCTCCACTATAACAATAAGAGGGTTACAAAAGTTCTCCAAATTGGCTACACAACAAGGGCCAAACACGGAGCAATAATAGTAACAAGAGCAACAACTAATCAATTGAAGAAAGAGTATAACCCATAAAAACGAATCTGCTGTTCGAGGCTCGAAATCAGATGCTACAGGCCACCAAATCCGATCTTTACTGTTCAAATCGAAGATCAAGATGTTATAAACACTCGGTCAAAATTTCAGTCCGGTCCAACGGTTAAAGAATCGGAAAATGTGATTTGAAGTTGGCTGGTCGGAATAAAAATCTGCAGCAAAAAAAATACTTTTCTTGTAGGAAAATATTTGGACTTCTATTAATTGAGGATCCTTCCTTCTCATTCAGTAGCATCCACAATGTAGCCATATAGGGTTTGACAGTCGTGTTTAAGGAGAGAACTTTATGGGACAAGTGCTAGTGTGTCACTTGTGTTTACCTCTTCGTGAGATTGTTCTCTCGATATTTTGTACTCTCTTTTATATATAGTGGATTGCTCATCTCCGCCGCGGACGTAGGTCAGTTGACCGAACCATATTAAATATTTGTATCTCTTTTGGTATATTTCTCTTTTGTTGTCTGATTAATGGTCGTTGAAGGTTTGTTTTACTAGCTTACGCATGACCTGACTTTTTCGGTCCTAACATATTGTTCATTTTAACTGTAACTTCTTGTGAGCTGAGTGTTTATCAAAATTAAAATAATAATGTTGTCTTTATTTATGCTTTAATTTTTGCATATGCAAGGTCTTGCTAGACCTCCTTAGAATAAAGGGTAAAGTCTGCATACACACTATTCTTTTCGGATTTTATTTATAGTATTTCACTGAATTTATTGTTGCTATAAGGTTTGTGCCAAAATCCCAGCCCAACACAAGACAAATTAAATAAAAAGAAGTCACCCCGTTATGATTGTTAAATGGTTTGTGGGACTGTTTCATACATTCTAGACAAGCTAATTTTTGAACCCAAAATCAAAGCTTTGTTATAGGCACATTTTCAAGTGGACAATTTCAATTATTTAGTAGTCTATTATCTTTTGTTTTAAATCATGTTTTCGTTACTGTTGTTTTAGATCATGTTTTGTCTCACTTAGGATTCTCAGTCCTCAATTTTCAAGTGAGGGACAGGTTATACATAAATGAGGAGCAACATAATTTGACCAAAAAAGAGAGAAAAAGAACTAAAAGGGACAGCACAATCCAATTATTAAGGCACTTTTGAGTGGTTGTTAAGTAAAAGTAATGAGTCTTTGATTATACGAATTTTTGTGAAAATAATTTTAAAAAAAAAAACAGCTAAGTTGGAACTTTCTTCTTAATGCGTTTGGTACTACTACTCCTTTCTTAGCTTTTAATTTTTAATCCAATAAAGCCACGAAAAATCAAATCCCAGATGCCTATTTTTGAGATTGTAGTTTTGGGAATTGGGATAAAGGTTGTTTTATTGTACTATTTATTTTCCACTTTGATAAAGCTTAACAACTTAATTTGGTGGGATTAAACAAATCGTGCCGACAGTCGTGAAAAAATGCTTTCTTTTTTCAATTTTAAGTCTATAAATAGCAAGTGTTGTTAGGCTCTTCATGATAATTATAAAAATTACGTCATAAAAAAATTCATTTTGTATATTAAAACGACATTACAACGGCCGTTGGCAACGATACACTCTAGAGATTAGAATTATGAGATAGTCAAAGTCGTGATCATACGACATACATTAGCAAAAATTGTTGAAAAAATGACATCGTATAACTACGGTAAAAAAATAATCAAAAAATGTATAAAATTTATATATATATAAATAAATAATTTCTAGCGGGAGCTAAACGTGACAATACCTAAAATTATTTTGCTTAGAGGCCCAAATCAAGAAAGCAATTAAGAGATTACAATTATGAGATATTCAAGATTGTGGTAAAATCACGTGTATGTTATAACTACTTTCTTTGTTCCAGTTTATATGTCATATTTTTCTTTTTAGTATGTCTCAGAAAAAATATAATACTTTCTTATTTAGAAACACATAATTTTAAAATTTCTTATTTTAATCTTGATGAGAGAATTTATAACCATACAAATATCTATGATTTATTTTGGATTACATGTTTTAAGATATTTTTTTTCTTAAAATTAAATCAAACGTCGCCACATAAATTGGAATGGAGGGATTAATAGATTTGGACCCATGTCTTGCTTATTAGTAAAAACAGCATGGTCTAGCCAGTTTTCGAACTGGTCATTCAAAAATAGCCAGCGTTTACCAAGTCAATAAAAAATAGCCACTATTTTTCTGTAACAGAGATCGGTCCAGCATAATATACTGGAGCTCTGTCCAGCTGTGTATGAACTTCCAGCATATTATGCTAGACCGGTATATTTTGCTGGCTCCAGTATAATGTACTAGAGATTGGAGTACCGGTGCTCCAAACTCCAGTATATTATGCTGGACCAGTATGTTATACTGGAACTCTGGTATATTATGTTGGAGTAATTTTCTGGATTTTGAACAGTGTTTTAGTTCAGATTTATCTTTACATAAAAAATGGCTAAATTTATGAGCTATTTTTGAACGACCACTTGTACTGACTATTTTTGAATTTCTCCCTGATTATTGTAATAAGTATTAAATATAAGAGATTTTTTCCTTCCTATATCATATATGAAACCTTATTACCAAAAATGTGCATGGTTTCTATTTGTCTGTCATGTTCACAGTTATTCTACAAAATATAAACCATTCATTAAATACCAATTATTAGGAGTCGATTCTTTCCTAATTAGGCGCGCTACAAATCTGGAACTAAATATTCTTCCAGATATTCCTATTTAGGCACGCTACAATTATGGAAGTAAATATTCTTCCAGATATTTTCCACCATTGACCGCCATTAAAAAGCTTGAAAGCTTTAAATTCAAATTTGGGTTTTCAAAAATTATTATTTGTTTGGATTGAGTGTTATTAAAAATAATCGGGAATATGGTTTGGAGTTTATATCTCAGTTTTGAGGAGTTTTGGTGAAGATTAGACTTGGTTTTGACTGAATTTCAGATTGAAACTCGAAGAAGACATATTACAAAAATTGTAGATAAATTATAGAATATTTGTATTCGGATTATAGATGTTTTATTTTCTGTTTTCACAAATAAAAAACGGCTAAAACTTCTATAAATCCTCTGAAAAAATGCAATTATGTCAAAAATCTCAATTATGATATAATTGAATGGGAATTGGGATATAAAAATTTAATGTACCTAGTTTATAGATATTTTGTAGAGTAATTATAGATTATTTGTATTCTAATTGTAGATGATTTGTTTTCTGTTTTCACAAATCAAAAACGATTAAAATTTCTACAAATCTTCTGCAAAAAATGCAATTATGTCGAAAATCCCAATTAAATTACAATCGAATAGGAATTGGGATATTAAAATTCAATATACCCAGTTTGTAGATATTTTGTAGATGAATTATAGATTATTTGTATTCTGATTGTAGATGCATTATTTTCTGTTTTCACAAATCCAAAACGACTAAAATTTCTACAAAATTGTCTGCAAAAAATGCAACTATGTCGAAAATCTAGTTTAGAAACAGCATACTAATTTATTTTTTTTGTGTAGATAGTGAACCAATATCACTATAGATGAGAGCACTCTTTAACGTCACGATGTTATAAAAATAAAATATTCCCAAATAACCAAACGCCACATATCCATTTGATGCAATTAATACAATTTGCAGTTCTTCAATTTTGCCATAAAAAAACTTACCCTTTGATTCGTGGTTAGACATTGAAGCGTTAACGTTCTGTATCCAACTCTTGTTCAATTATTCGACTTTGCCGGACAACAAGGAAAGAACAAACACAAAATCTATTTATTTAATAAAGAAGAGGAAAAATTGAGAATTACTTGTCAAAAAGAGGGATATACGCTACCTTGAATTAATAAGGGATATACGCTGCATTAATTGTACCCTTAAAATACATTATGGTATAAAGTTGGTAGTTTAGTATATTAAGTATAATTAATTCAAATCTTAAACATTGAGGGTAATAAGGTTTCCTATGTGGTATAGGAATGTAAAAATTCCTAAATATAATCCATAAGCGGATCATAAACCTAACTGATATCAACTTTGACCTGTGTGCTTAACATAGCAATAGAGCATATGGCTTTTTGTCTCTAGTCGAAGTCCAAGAACAAACTGTTTCTCCCACATCATTAAGGCCCAAGCTTATGATCTATCCACTAATCAAACGGTCAATTTGCTTTATTTGGGCTGTCAGTGGGCTCAGGCCCAAATTGATGTTGCCAGCATATAATTGAAAATGGTAAAAATAGCATGGGCTAGCCAGTTTTCGGATTGGTAATTCAAAAATAGTCGGCGTTTCAAAGTCATTGAAAAATAACTAGTAATTTGCTGTAACACGGAAAGTTCCAGCATAATATACTGGAGATTGGTGCACTTGTGTATGCACTTCCAATATATTATGCTGGAACTCCAACGCGAAAAGTTCCAATATAATATACCAGAGTTTGGAGTGCTCCAATCTCCGGTATATTATACTGGAGTATTTCTCTGGATTTTGGATAGTGTTTTCATTCAAATTTATCTTTATATAAAAATGACTAAATTTCGATTACTTTTGAAACTGTGCCTATTTTTGAATGATCACTTGTAAATCTGACTATTTTTAAATTTCTCCCTTGAAAATCTCTGAAAACAATTAAAGAGAGAAGCAATTGTACTTTTTTTTAATTCTCAGTTTCAATTGATTCTCACATTATAGTTATGGATGGCAATGGGGCGGAGCGGGTTAAGTCTTCCCTTACTAAAATTTTGCCTTGCCTTGTCTTGCGTGCCTTGCTCTATTTAGCTCTTTGTCCCATTTAAAACATGTCTTGCCCCGTTTAGCCCTGCTCTGCCTTGTCCTGTCTTATCCTATATAACTCTTCATTTATATATTTTTATTTTTATTCTCAAAACTAAATATTTCTTTTATTTTTATCCATTTAATATTAATGTCCAACTAATTTTTTTTTACTTGTGTAATTTTTACTTTCATCGAAATGCCATCGAGTATTTGTTACTGCTAACTTTGGCAAAAATAATATACAGCTAGCCCAATAATTTTGCTTACACTTTCATCGATACATTAAAATAGCTTATGACTAGTAGAATTTATTGTTATTAAAATGATTCTGTAATTGGAGGAATAATAAATATTTTGCGTTACTAAAACATCATCTATAAAACTTTATTTATTGATTCAAACATTATAATTGCTTAGAAGAAATGCTCAATGTATAAGTGATATTGTTTACCTCAAAAATACGAGTAATAATTAAATTTGCTAAATACTAATTAATAACCAAGAAATTTAGCGTACAAATGAAGGAAGTAAGAAAAATCAAATTAGTATGCAAGCCAGTCTCAACCTCGAGCTAAAGTGGCCTCGAGATAGGTTAAGAACAATAAAATAAGAGCAATAAAGTTAAAGAAAAATTTTGTTTGGCAATAAGCAAGAAAGTTACAAATGACTGGGGTCCCGTTTATATAATAAGGGAACCCTAAATAAGGTACAAATATTTTTGGGACAGTTTTCTAACCGCCAAGTACAGAGTAATACTCACTCGTATAAATCTATTACGGAATTTACGCCATGATATTGGGAACGTGACAATAATCTTTCTCATTCTGTTACAAACTCATAACAGCTCTATCTCGGGGTTGGTCATACTCGGTTTCGGTACTCATCGTGCACTTTGATCTTCGATCCTTATATTATGCCCTCGAACTCGAACCCGGTCCATACTATGTTTATCCCTCGATGCGAGCCCTCTGTTCCTCGACGTGAACCCTCGATCCCACAAAATCAGAGATACATGATTTTACCGCATACAGATAATCCCTGCATTTCTTAGAGTAAAATGATTAGAAACGATTTGATCCTCGATTTTTTGGAGCCCTTGATGATGATGTCATTCTCGTGATGTAGGCGCTCGAATTGACCGAAGCGTTCCATCGGTTCACTTTCCTAAAATATTAAATGCTTCTCCAGTGGTGGCCGGCCACTAGCGTCGTTGAACTGTCGCCGCTCACCTATAAATATAAGGTTTAATTTCAGAGAAAGCTTTACTTCAATCTTCAAACCACCTTTAAACTTCTTCTATATCCCCATCTCTTTTCTCTTATTAACCGATATTCCTGCTCCTTTTGGTGCTAGATAATATCAAAATCTGCCTATCTCCTCTTCTTCTAACTTGAATTAATGGCGAAAACTTTAAAGACGGTTTCCCAAAAGGAGAAAGCTTCCTCCTCTTCTTCCCAGTCGACCGGTGATAAAGCAACGTTCTTCACGAGATCCTTCCCGGCCCCTTACGTTATAAAGAAAGTCTTCAGAGTCGAAAATCCCCCTGCTATTCTTAGTCGATGCGAGCATGTATCGAGATATGTTTGCTTGATCACGGAGAAGCACATCAAAGCCATGAAGAAAGAGTGCGGTTGGAGAGACGAGGTCGTGGTACAGATTCCCGAACCCGATAAGAGCATTACCACTTGTGTGGAGGGGTTTCTAAGTGTTTATACTTACCCCTTCACACTGGTCCCCTCAATCCATTTGTGATTGAGTTCTGTAAAAGATAACAAGTCACCCTCGTTCAGATCCATCCCTCCTTCTGGCATATAGTTAATATGCTTCGGTACTTCTCTGATAAGGCCGAGGGGCTAGATTTCACCCTCAACCACCTCATCATACTGTATCGGCCTCAGATTTTCGAGGGCTGATCAAGCTCCAACGCCGATTGAGCAAGGTCTTCTTCGCTAGAAATGATGATGATAAGGACCGGGGCTGGATGAGCCGGTTTGTGCGAGTGAGGACCTCAGACATCATTTATGAGGATAAAATGTCGTTCCCAGAGAAATGGAACCCCGTTCATAAGTGAAGTACTTTTCCCATTGTCTTTTTATATTCAGTTTTTTGCATTGTGTGATGTCTTTAGCTTTTTCGCAGCAGTTTCTTGGGTGCCCCATGCGATCTACGGCCTTGAAGATTGAGTCTGAAAATTAGCCGCGACCTCTATGTATAATGAGCGCAAATGGCGTGATTTGTCATAAGGAAAATGGGAGTCCAAACACCATGGTAAGCCCTTCCCCTAAGTTTTTGTTGCTTTAGTGAACATTTCACCTTACTCATGCGTGTTTATCATTCATGTAGGTACTGTAGATGCCTCCAAAATGAGGCCAACCTCGGTCGGGAAAGAGATCGAGTCCCCAATTCCCAAATCGGGGAAAGATAACAAGAGGAAAAAGGATTCAAAACCTGAAGACCCCCGGGATAAGAAGGCCCCTACATGAAAGTTGAGGAGGAAACTTATTATTATAGACGTAGATTCGGCCCACCACTTTATGGATAATGAGGAAAAGGACAAGGGCGAAGAGTCGGTGTTGGTGCCCCGAACTAGGAAGCCAACTGAGCCCGTTAAATCTTTTGCACCGGAATCCCTGCCTCGTGAAAAGGAGGCTTAAAAAAAATGCTAGCAAGGCCCCCGAGTCCCCTGAGATCAAAATTGTTCCCCCGTCTTCAACAAGTACACTGAAGGTAAAAAGTACCGAGAACCTTGAGGCTAATCAGAGCACCCCGAGCGACTAGCTTGGGGTCATGACAATAGGTCACTCCCCCTTCTCTACCATCTTATTTTAAAGAGGCAATAAAGGACGCTCAAGATCTGCGAACGTCCGACCCAAGCAAGGTCCTCGAAGAAGATCCTTTTAAGGATTGTTTTACTGGGGTCGATGATGCCGCCGACCTCAATAACGCATCTACCCTCTTTGAAGAGGCTCGTCATCTGTTCTCTCGGGTAAGCACTAACTCTTATTGTTGATTTTTTTTTGTTTTCTTATCCTTCTTTGTTAACTGATATCTCCTTTTCTCTATATAGGTCATTACTAAGTTTAGATCCGAGTTGAGCCAATATGAGGTCGAGCTAAAGAGATCATCAGATGAAAAGAAGCCCCTGAGGCTCGTTTGTATCCAAAAAGAGGAGGAGCTCAAGGACCTTCGGGATGATTTGTCCAAAGCTCGTAAAAACAAGGCCGAGCTAGGCAAACAGGTAACCGTAATTTCGAAAGAGTATGGCATTCTTGGCCTTACTATGGAGGCTAACACTTCAATGTCTCAAGTGCAGCAAAAATTAGAGATAATTGGGCAACTTCGGGGGCGAGGTCGATCAGGTTAAGGCTGACTGCGATCAATGGAAGGAGAACATGGATCTGCTTGCTACTGATAAAAAAGATGCTCTAGCCCAACTGGCCTCGGCTGAGACCCAGCTTCAGGGTATTAAAGTGAAAAATCTGGCCCAGGCCAAGAAGATCGAGGAGCTCGAGGCCAAACTTGCTAAATCTGGGGCTGAGGTTGTTCAAGCCAGGGCGAAGTGGAGAGGACGAAGGCTATTGCTGATAAAACCATCGCCTTGTAATTAGGGGATGCTGAGGCTGTTCAAGCAGAGCCAAGGGAGGCCTCTAACCAGGAAAAATGGAGTAATGATTTGGTCAAGTGCCAATCCCAGAGGGAGACCCTCGAAGAAATCCATGCCCGAGGTTTCGTCCTCGCTGAAGAGATAGCCCAAGCATGGGCGTTGGAAATCGATACCAAGTTGCTTGTTTCTTCCGATGATGAAGATTCTGTTAGTGGTTTTAAGGTACGGGGAAATGAGGATGGAGTCCTCGAGAAGGAGGTTCCTGAAGATGGCTCCCAAAGTAGATTAGGCTTTTAGGATTTTATTTTTTGTTTGTTCATTTTTGTGTAAGGACCCTCGTGGGCACTGTAAATACCCTTTATAACTACAAATAATTCTCTTTCTTTCCGTTTTATCTCTAATTTGTATTGAATTCTGCTTCGTCTTCATTTTGTGAAATTTTTTTATGTTACAGCTTCAATGATCAGTGAGCACTGGCTAGGACTCACAATAGAACAAACCCTTAGGTTTTTTAGTGACCAATGGGCGATTTTTGAATTTATAATAGAATACCTCTTAAGGTTTTTGTTAATCCTTGAGCTATGCATAAGTCTATTTGATGCGATCTCGGGATGATGGGACTATTGAGTCCAAGTTGAGTGAGAGCAAGGTCTCAAACTCTACATGCTTCGGCCCTTAGGCTCTTTTAGGTCGGCCCTTAGGCTCTTTAAGTCGGGCCAATTCGGCCTCTAAGATGGTTATAACTTTCCCTCTTCTCGGCTAAAAGACTTAGTGAAAATTTCTTTATGCCTTAGCATGTATTTTTTGTACCTGTTGGGTTTTTCGAGGTTTCAATCAATCAGAAATTGTTCGTGTTAATACCTCTTAAGACTTTTTTGAAGGCTGATATTACGAAACCTTTAAATTATTAGAGGGCTGATTTTAGTCAAGCCCCTTTTTATTTGCTTTTGCCGAGGGTAGCCTTATTTAATCGGTTTTTCAAAGTATTTGAAGGTCTTTAAGTAATGGCGGAAGTCGGACGTCTCTATGTCACATTATTTCGACCGTAGCCTTTTTATATGACTGTAGTCTTTAATATAGTCGTAGTCTTTGGGTATGTCTCTTGAACTTGTTTCCCGATATCCTTTTGAGTTTGTTCGAAAGGTTAGTCCCCGAGTATGATGGACTTGGCCTTTATGTCGAGGGGATACCTCTTTGAGGTCTTATGAATTCAAGTTTTAGATGACTCGAATGTGTTGACCGTCCATGACAGTCCCCAAGTAATCAAGGTGTATTTATATTTTGCTCCTTGAGTCGTTTCTCACAGCATTACAAGTATGTAGCTCATATAATAGTATACTTCTTTGAGACACAAAGTGTTTTGATATAGAAAAAATGGTTCTTTGAATAGTTTGATACATGCTTACATGTTTTGCCATCGGGGCTCGACTATTTTATATGGACACGGTCAGCGGTCCATCTGACCGTTAGGCCCATTACAAAGTTTTCCTACCGAGGCCCTCTTTGGCATGAAGTATTTTCCTAAAAAATATAACCTTCGAGGGTAATTCTCCCCAGTATTCGAGGTTGATTATAAAGAAGCCTTGGATACCATTGAATTTTCCTCAGGTAGTACATAGTTGTTGCCTCGTTGAAAACCTCGCCGGAAAAAACCATTTGGGACAAAATCCAATCTAAGGGAAGAACAGTGCAACACATGCTTTAAAACCTAAGGTCTTCGTGTAGAAAGGTGCCCTTGACGTCTTCGATCGAACAACTGCAATTAGTTAGTCTTAAATTCAAATGGAAAAGGAGAAGGTCATATCTTAGAAATAATATCGTTTGAGTAGTGATACATTCCAATTGTTTGACAATAGGTCGCCCTCCATCGTACCAAGTTTGTAAGATCTTTTACCGATAACGTCGATGACTCAATACGTTCCTTCCCAATTTGCGCCTAGTTTCCCATCACTCGAGTCTCTAGTATTGATGGTAACTTTTCGTAGAACTAAGTCCCCGATTTTGAAGTGTCAAAGGTTGTTACTTCTATTATAATATCTCTCGATTCTTTGTTTCTACGCGGCGATCTGAACAAGTGTAGCTTCTTTTTTTCCATCTATAGCTCGATGCTAGTATTCACATCCTCGTGGTTTGATTCCTCCGATACATGTCAAAATGTGGCGCTGGGTTCCCCGACCTCAATCGGAATCAAGGCCTCAGAACCGTATACTAATGAGAACGGGGTCGGTCCTATGCTTCACTTCGATGTTGTTCGATACTCCCAAATAACCTCGGTAGAACTTCTCTCCATTTTCCTTTTGCACCGTCCAACCTCTTCTTTAACTTTTGAATGATAGTTTTGTTTGTTGACTCGGTCTGTCTGTTCCCGCTCGGGCTGTATGGTGTTGATAAGATCCTCTTTATTTTGTGTTCTTCGAGGAACTCCGTTACCTTGTTGCCAATGAATTTCTTCCCCTTGTCACATACGATTTCGGCAAGTATTCCGAATTGACACACAATGTGATCCCAGATAAAGTCAATAACTTCCTTTTCTCTGACCTTCTTGAAGGCCCGTGCTTCTACCCACTTAGAAAAGTAATCAGTCATAAACAAAATAAATTTATTTTTATGTGGGGCCATCGATAGAGGGCCGACTATGTCCATTCCCCATTTCATAAAAGGTCACATGGACAAGACTGGGTGAAGTTGCTCTCCGGGCTGATAAATCATCGGTGCAAATCTTTGACATTTATCACAATTTTTAACAAACTCCTTAGTGTCCTTTTCCATGATATCCCAGTAATACCATGCTCTAATAATTTTGTGAATCAAAGACTCGGTGCCGAAGTGATTCCCACAAGTGCCTTCGTGGATTTCTCGTAGAACATAACCGGTAGCCCCCTGCCCTAAACATACCGCCAACGATCCATCGAACGTCCTTCTGTACAATATTCCATCTTCATCCAATGTGAACTTAGCAACCTCGGTTCGTGGAGCCCTTGATTATTTATGATCCAATAGGAGCTTTCCATTTTTCAAATATTCGATATACTTATTCCTCCAATCCCAAGTCAAACTCATAGAATTTATCTCGGCATGACCCTCTTCGACCACATACCTCAATAATTGGATGATAATCCCCGGGACGATATCATCTTTTTCAACCGATGACCCTAAGTTAGCAAGTGCATCGACCTCACTATTTTTTCTCTCGAAGCACATGATCTAGAGTCTAACCGTTGAAGCGACACAAAGTTACCCGCAGCTTGTCCAAATATCTTTGCATCCTATCCTCTCGAACTTCGAAGCTTTTGTTTACTTGGTTTACGACCAACAGGGAATTGCACTTGGCTTCAACGACTTCTGCCCCCAGGCTTTTAGCTAACTCGAGACCTGCAATCATGGCCTCATACTCGGTCTTATTATTAGTGAACCTAGAAGTTTTAATAGATTGTCTAATAGTGTTACCTGTTGGTGGATTCAAAATAATGGCGATCCCAGACCCTTTCACATTTGAGGCACCCTTCGTGAAAAGGTTCCATACCCCCGATGATGTACCCGACTTCAGCAAAAGTTCTTTCTCTACTTTGGGTACAAGGGTCGGCGTAAAATCGTCCACGAAGTCAGCCAAGATTTGAGACTTGTTGGACGTTCGAGGTTGATATTCGATATTGTACTCGCTAAGTTTGAATTCCCATTTGGCCAATCGGGCTTATGTAAAATATTTCGGAGAGGATAAGTAGTTAACACACGTATTGGGTGATACTAGAATTATGGCTTTAGCTTTCTAGATGCGCTTATTATTTCAAGTGCTAATTTTTCTAAGTGCAGGTATCTAGTTTCATCATCTCCGAAAGTCTGACTTACATAATAAACAGGGAACTGTGGGCCTTGCTCTTCTCAACCCTACTTACCGTTATCTCAGACACTGCCAAATACAAATAAAGCTTTTCATCTACCTTCGGAACTATTGCTTTAATTCCTCCAATGTTTGCTTTCATTTGCAGGGTCCATGAAAACCCCTTTTTCTTTTTAGAAAGGAAAAGAACCAGTGACTTCGATATGACGACCTCGAAATGAATTGGCCCAAGGCAGCTATCATTCCCATTAACCTGTGTACGGCTTTCACACTATCTATGATAGTGATATCTTCAATGGCCTTGATCTTATCGAGATTTATTTCAATTCCCTGATTTGATACCATGTACCTGAGCCGACCCCGAAGGCACATTTTTCGGGGTTAAGTTTTATGTTGTATTTTCTCAAGATTTCGAATGTTTCCTGCAAATTATTCAAATTGTCCTTTGCGCGCAGGGACTTAACTAACATATCATCAATGTAAACTTCCATTGATTTGCCTATCTGTTCCTCGAACATTTTGTTAACTAAGCGTTGGTATATAGCTCCTGCATTTTTTAACCTGACGGGCATTACATTGTAAAAGTACATTCCAAACTTAGTGATAAACGAGTATTTTTCCTGGTACTCTGAGTTCATCTGAATTTAATTGTACCCGGAGTAGGCGGCGAGAAAGGTAAGGATCTTGTGGCCGGCTGTGGCATCAATCCTGTGATCGATGTTAGGCAGTGGAAAAGAGTCTTTAGGATATGCCTTGTTTAAATCCTTATAATCTACGCACATTCTAAGTTTCTTCCCCTTTTTAGGGACTACAACTACGTTGACTAACCATTCGGGGTACTTTACCTCCAGAATAGACCTTATTTTAAGAAGTTTAGCTACCTCATCCTTTATGAATGCATGCATCACCTCAGACTAGGGCCTTCTTTTTTGCTTTACTGGTTTGAACCTGGGGTCGAGGCTTAGTCGGTGTGTTGTTATTTACGGAGGGATCCATATCATGTCTAAATACGACCAAGCAAAACAATCCATGTTATCGATAAATTGAATTAGTTTTTTCCTGAGTTCGGGGGTTAACCTCGTCCCCAAGTATACCTTTTTCTCGGGCATATACTCGATTAGTATGACCTGTTCCAGTTACTTGGCTGTTGACTTGGTTGCATCTGACTCTTCGGGAACAATGAAAGTTCGAGGAGTAAGGAAATCCTCTTCTTCCTCTTTGATTACCTGGTCACCCAATTCGGTCGAGGTTGGGGGCGATGATTGCTATTTGGCCGTCTGCTTATATTTGGTGCTCGATTTTTCTAAGGTCGAAGGTAATGGTATCAGTGTCACCTCATTGACTACAAACATTTCCTTTGCAGCATATTATTCTCCGTAAACCATTTTCGCACCATCCACTGTTGGGAATGTCATCATCTGATGAAGGGTTGAAGGTACTGCCCTCATGTTATGGATCCATGGCCTCTCGAGTAGTGCATTATATCTCATGTCGACTTTAATGACATGTAATTTTGTATCTTGGATGGTCCCGGCCACGTTCACTGGCAGGATTATATCCCCTTTTATTGTTTCGCTTACCATGTTGACGCCATTTAGGACTCGAGATACATGTATAATTTGGTCCTGTAAGCCGAGCTGCTGAACGACCCTCGATCTGATTATGTTTGCTGAGCTACCTAGATCCACTAGAACACGTTTAACTTGAACTTTATTTAACAAAATACAAATTACCAGGGCATCATTGTGCGATTGAGATATGCCTTCCGCTTCCTCGTCATCGAATGATAGGACTCCCTCGGGCACATAACTCCGAGTCCATTTTTCTCTGGTGATAGACACCACCAACGATCATATGAATTACATGTTGCGCTCCTTCCTGCTCATTTTTCTATTTGCATCTCTTTCCCTAAAGTGGATCTTAACTCGATCACTAAGAAACTCTCGGAGATGACCCTCGTTGAACAATCGATCTACCTCCTCCCTCAGCTGCATGCAGTCTTCGGTCTTATGGCCATGTGTGCCATGATATTTACACATCAAGTTTGGATTTCTTTGAGAAGGATCAATTTGTATAGGCCTTGGACACCTGGTATCTTTGATTCTTACAATAGCTGACACGATCCCCGATGCATCTACACTAAAATTATGCTTCGACAATCGAGGTTCTTCCGTGGGATTGGTGTGTTTATCAAAACTGTTCTTTCTCATAAGTTCTCGAAAACTTTGACCTCGATCATTTCTTCGATCATTCCGAGGAGTACGACCCGAACCATTGTTTCTCCGATCGATATATGGATGATATTGTTCCCTCTTTGATCTTAGTTCCATATACGTATCCCTCAAGGCCTTAACTGCCAATCTATTAGGATGAACTGAACCTGAAGGGGCTCTCAACTGGTCGTCCTCGACCCTGATCTTTGATTGGTAACGATTATGTACGTCTGACCAAGCCACAACTGGGTGCTCAATAAGATTTTGCTTCAATTATCGTGACGCGATCGAACTTTGCGCATTCAACCCCTACATTAAAGCTTGTACCACCCAATCATCCGAGGCCGGTGGTAATTCCATTCGCTCCATTTGAAATTAGGACACAAACTCCCTTAGCATATCATCGTTCCTCTATTTTATCTTTAAAATGTCTGATTTCCTTGTCGCAACCTTTATGGCCCCGGCATGTGCTTTCACGAAGGCGACTGCTAACATAGCAAATGAATCGATAGAGTTTGGTAGAAAGTTGTGATACCAAATCATGGCTCCCTTTGACAAAGTTTCCCTAAATTTTTTCAACAATACTAACTTGATCTCATCACTGTTTAAGTCATTTACTTTAATCCAACAAGTGTATGAGGCAATATGTTCATTAGGATCGTTTGTCCCATTGTATTTGGGTATATCAAGCATACAAATTTTTTTAGGAATGGGTTCGGAGCCGCACTCGGAGGGAATGGTTTTTTTATTGATTTCATGGCATCCAAATCCTTCAAGACCCGGGGTGCCCTCTGTATTTGATCAACACGAGGGTTATAAGTCTCTACTTTTTTGTCATTATCCTCAATCTTTTTCTCCCCAAACTCGATTCTCTTGGTGAGTTCCTCGAGCATCCTCATAATCGTGGGGTCAGTCCCAAGCCACCACCACTTGATCTCTCTAGCATCGGCTCAGTACGTCAAGTGTTTTCTGGTTCGACTATACTTGGAGTTTTGTGCTGACTTTGAAGCTGAGCGATATCAACCTGTTGAGCTTGAAGCATCTCGAATATTACATGGAGGCTAACTCTCCTATCTCCTATACCCTATTTTCTTTGGCCACCAGTTCGGGCTTCCCTACGTATACTTCCTTCGGGGTCTGCTCCTAAATTGGCATTCAAAGTAATGTGCGAACTAACATCGACTGGTTCCACATTTGGAACTTCCCTAGGGTTAATCGATGGTATACCGGCCCCTGGAGCAACTATATTGTCATTTTCCCCATAAAATCCAAGACCATCATTGCCGTGTGTGAGTGCGTTTTATGAGTTTGACATGCTTTAACCTGAGAAAAATAATTCTTGACAAGAACAAGTGTGAAAATAATGTGTGTTATCAGAATGAGCATTGAAATAACCACTTTATCTTTAGCCCCACGGTAGGCGCCAAACTATTAACTTCGAAAATACGAATAACAATTAAACTTGTTAATGGTTTTAACGATATGTAATTTAGTGCAATACTAATTAATAACCAAGAAATCTAGCGTAGAAATAAAGGAAGTAAGTAAAATCAAACCAGTATGCAAGCCAGTCTCGACCTCGAGCGAAGGTGGCCTCGAAGTAGGTTAAGAATAATAAAATAAAAGCAATAAAGTTAAAGCAAAATTCTGCTGGGCAATAAGCAAGAAAGTAGGAGAGTATATTCTTTTGCAAATGATTGATGATGGTTACAAATGATGGGGTCACCTTTATATAATAGGGGAACCCTAAATAAGGTACATTTCTATTTACAGTAAGGAATCTTATTGGACAACTGTCTAACCGCCCAGTACGAATTAATACTAACTTGTGCAAATTTATACCGGAATTTACTCCATGATCTTGGGGAAGTGGCAAGAATTTTGCTCATTCTGTTACAAACTCATAATGGCTCCATCTCGGGATTGGTCATACTCGGCTTCGTTACTCATTGTGCATTTCGATCTTCGATCCTTATGTTCTGCCCTCGAACTCGAACCCGGTCCATATTGAGTTTATCCCTCGATGAGAGCCCTCTATTCCTCGATGTTAGCCCTTGATCCCACAAAATCGTAGATACATAATATTACCGTATACAGATATATCTAACTAAAATATACCGACGCAAGACCCATTTGGAAGCTTATGATGAAAAACCTATTTGGGAGCTCATGGAAACAAGCTTTAAATCTTTTTTTTCTCAAAGGGAGAAAATCTTAAACTTTGGATAAAATTTTGACCTTCTAACTGGCCTCCCCCATTTAATTTTCCAAAAATAAAGTTTTGCCTTGCCCCCGCTGCTAGAAAAACATAAATTTGTGACCGAAATTTCTGACTGAAAGTAAAACGGTCGCTAACGGGGCTACTTTTGCGACTGTAATAGTCGCAAAAAGATTGAATTTTTATTACTTTTTTAAAAAAAAAGAAAATCGATTATTATTTCGACAAAAGTAGTGAGAAAACATCGCCCCTATTTTTCCGGCTTTATGGACAATAAAAAGTCAAAAATATTATTGACCAATCAAGCGACAACTTCAGTAGCAAAACTAAAATTAAAATGATAAAATAATACAGTGGTTTTGCTACAATCGTGGTCAGAAACCTAAATCTAATATTTCAGGCCAAAACTCTATTTCACCAATTTCGGGCCTATTTTCCCAATTTTCTCGATTTCTCTCTCTCGCTCTCGATATCTTTTTTCTTTGTTCCATTTCTCTTTCATTTCAAGTGTGAGGCTGATTGTTCTTGGATCTCTCTTCCAATACGCCTGTGCGACTGACAGCTCTCTCTCTGACTGACGGTAAGTCTTTTTTCCTTTTTATGTTTATTTTTTTCGTCTTCAATTCTAAAAGATTTGAGCTTTCTTCAGGAAATGAATTATTTTAATTTCATTAAAAGGCATAATTTTTATGCGTTTTTTAATTTCATCAAACCACAATTTTGAGAAAGGCACAATATTTATGTGCTTTCTATGTTAGAATCTATGGGTTTTCTTTATTCCCTCTTTGATTTTCAATCTGGAGTTTTTTATTTGAAATTGCTAAGTCTATTTTTTTTTTTGAAAAAGTCACAAGCTTAATGCATCTTTGTTATGTGTTTGTGCATATGTATGATTTTGCTGTATTCCCTCTTTGATTGTCAATATGGAGTTTTCTATTTGAAATTGCTAATTTTAATTATTTTTTTAAAGTCACAAGCTTAATGCGTCTTTGTTATGTGTTTGTGTATATGTATGATTTTGCTGTATTCCCTCTTTGATTGTCATACTGTACTTTGGAGCTCTTTGTTTTGGGTGGAGGGTCGGGGAAGCTGAGTAATTTTAATTTCATGAAAAAGGCACTATGTTTATGCATTCCTATATGGGATTGTATTAGAATTTGCCAGTTTAGCTTTTGCTAATCAATTTTTTATCATGGTCTACACTATGGCAACTGAATTATCAACTATTTTTTAACGATGATAGAAGATCTCTTCATATCTTATACTTCTCGATACAATGGCAAGATACTCGGTTGGATACTAAAAGACATATGGCATAGATTTAAAGTGATATGGTTCTCTGAAGAATTTAAGAAGAGGAGCAACGCTGCAAAGGCCGCCCGAGCATCCGATATAGATGGCTCATTGCACACTGGGGGTTCAGTTAGTATGGAGACCCATCGATGGAGAATGGTAACTTATTATATTTGCTTTGATTTTAACTAGATGCGATGGAACTTTATGTAACTTAATTTTTTTTGCAGGAAAAGGAAAAAGGGAGACTTGTGACTTATGCTAAGGTCTTCGAAGATAAATATATAAAAAAGAAAAAAGGATGGCACTAGAGAATGGGTCGAGCCGCGTGCTGCGAGGACATATGTAAGATCCTAACTGCAAGATTCTTTAGTTTTTTCTTTTAAGGTTTGGACTTTACTGTTGTATCTTTTAGCATATGTAAGCATAACCAGGTTTGGAAGTGATTCCAGTCAACAAATACAGCAAATGCTTTCTTGATTATGCTTTTACTTGAAAAACTATTTTCTTCTAGTGTTAGATTTTTGGCTTAATTATATCTGGAAGCCTGAGGTTATGATAGTTATTGATGCAAGAAATTTGCACTAGAAGCAATGCAAGGTTGCCTGTACTTTAGAGGAACTAATTACAAGTTACACCATCGTGACATACTCTAAGTCAATCTTTTAGAGAATTTCAATTTTGTGGTACTGCAAAAATTACTTCAATCTCAATTTTGTGGTACTGCAAAGTTTATTTCAATCATTACAAGCTTTTATTCATATGTAAAGTTGGCAACTAAATTATTTTTTTGTTAAGAGTGGATATTGCATTTGCTGGACTTAAGTTATTTTACTTACCGAATTTTCTGTCTTGTTTTTGTTTGAGCTTCTTCCTAGTCTGCTTCTTCTTTTTGAATGTCCTTTTTCTATTTTCTGTTGCTTATGTTCAGTTTCTTCTTTATAATTCAGTTTTTGCTTTCTTGAGTCACCAAGTATAATAAAGACAATAAATGATGCAATGAATAATATCAAATGCATTTGCCTAGTAAAAGGGTGTAATTGATAATTGTTATTTAGCACCATTAGCATGCCACTTATGTTTGGCATCTTTCGTTTGGAACTCAAGCGAATGACAAATGAGTATTATCTAAATCTGAATCTGTAACAAAAACATTAGAGTGATTTAGAAGTGGAAGGAGGAGAAACGGATCCCTTTTTTTAGATTCTAGTTCCTATTTATGAAATGGTTATTCTCTTTACTATTTTTGGCTTGAAATAGGTGGTTGCATATTATGTTACGAGTTAATTATGGTGATTAAAGTAACAGTAACATGTGTTCATGTTAACTCCTATAAAATTATGTTCTCATTAACTTGTAATCATAATGGCTGTGATATGAGAACACTTTTTCTCTTATAAAAGGATTAATATGTGATTATTTAGCATTGGTCTTCACTGGAATATCACTTCTTTATTATTACATCAAGTGGATCTAAAGAACACTTTTGATTTTGTGCTAAAGTCTCGTGAAAAGTTAACATAATTTATTTATTGGTGCTTCACACTATTAGTATAACATAATTTAATGCTTAACATTTTAATTTCAGGAAGCCTATCAAAAAGGTTTGGAAGAATGGCGTCAAAGTTAACCCGATTCTGAAGATGGTAGCTCAACTCAAGTGTCACTTAATGATGTAGCTTCAATACGGGCGTTTGTGGTTGGTGGCACAAAGAAGGGTAGAATCTATGGTCTTGGATCACAATATTCCGTAGGTCATCCTACGACATTGTTGTCTGATGATGTGAGTTATTCGCAAAATCAAGAAGAGGTATAAGCATTGTGAAAAGAAGTTGATGAGTTGAAGGAGGAACAAAAAGTAGATCGTGCAAATTTTAACAAATTACAGCGTCTAGTGGAGAAACTTATGAGCACACGTCAATTTGATCCTTTGAAAGGCGAGGATGACAAGGATCGTGAGTTTTAGTTTGTTGTGATGTTTGAGACATTATTTGTTGTGATGTTTGAGACATCATTTGGTGTTGTTTCATGTTTAGATTTAGTAATGTTTGCACTTGACTATGATAGTAATGTTCTAAACTAGATTGAATGGTGCCTAAATGTTTAACCTGTGTTTGGATGTTTTAGTTACAAATGTTTATGTTTTTTTAATAATTATTTGCATTTTATGAATTTGATTAGTTAAAACGGTGGATTGATTGGTTGGAATGGTGGATTGATTGTTTAGTTGCTGTATATCTAAATTGGCGGATGGTGCTGCTTTAAAACAGCTAGAATCTGGAGAAATATTTCCAGATTTTCGACCAGGAACATTTGCGACTGCTGTAGTGGGAAAATTAAATAAATTAAATGATTTAAAATTAGATTTGCGACAGCGGTAGTGGGAAAGATAAATAAATAAATAATATTAAATTTGAATTGCGACTACAGTGATGGAAAATATAAATAAATAAATAATATAAAATTATATTTGTGACAACTCTAGTGGGAAAAGTTAAATATAATAAAAGTACTTTATATTATTTGAGACCGTTCTGGTGAGAAAAATTAGATAATGTAATAATTATTATACCTTTTGTGACCGCCGTATTGGGAATTTAATATAAAATAAATATTTAATTTAAATTATTTGCGATCGCGTCAGTCGGAAAGTTGACATTTATTAATAATTTTTCTTTTTGTCTTTCCGACTGCGGTAGTCGCAAATTACGGACCGATTCAGTCGCAAACTATTTCAGACCAACCATTTAGCGATCACAATAATTCAATCGCAATATAGTCGGAAATCAACTTTTTCTGACCGAATTCTGGCCGTTTTGGCCGTCAGAAAATAGCCATTTTCTAGTAGTGCCTGTCCTGTCCCGTCCCATTTAAATGCTCCCCTGTCCTGCCCTATTTAGATGCTCCCTTGTCCCGTACCATTAGGGTTTTGCCATGTTCTACCCCATTTAAGTGTTTTGCGCTACTCTGCCCTATTTGCCATCCTTACTTATAGCAAAATTTTATTCTTTAAAACACCTGATGAGAGAAGATGATGATGTTAATTAAAATAAAATTTAGTTTTCGTTAACCGAACCAATATAGAGGCAGCCAAATAACCATGGTAGGACAAAAAGTTATGAATATAATAAATTTAATACACACTCTCTTCTCTCTCTAGATCTCCCTCATAAGCACTTACAATTGCTAACCTATATTTATATCAGAAAACAGTAACGTGTAAATGTTAGTACTATATTTATATCAGAAAACAGTAACGTTTGCAAATGTTATACATTATGTTTCATACTAGGTAAATGTTATTTACTGTTTTGGTGTTAAATACTAATAAATTCAATGCAATTTAAATTTAACTAATAAAAAAATATAGTTTCAACTTTCAAATTATTTTTGTTTTCCCCTGTTTGATCTCTTGCACTCATTGGTCGTAAAAGAATATTCAAAGGAGAGCTTATAACATATACTAGCAAGTAGCAACTCAAGTCATTGCCTTAAGGGGCTGGGTTGGTAGCTCAGATTCTTATCGGAATCAAACTCGGGTGAGCCCATTTGCACAGCCAATTTCTTTGTAAAAATAATACGGGGCAGCCAGTTTTCGGACTGGTAATTAAAAAATAGTCAGCGTTTGCAAAGTTATTAAAAAATAGTTACTATTTTAGTGTAACACGGAAAGTTCCAGCATAATATATTGAAAATTTGTGCACTTATGTATGAACTTCCAATATTATGCTGGAACTCCGACATGCGGAAAGTTCTAGCATAATATAATAGATTGGAGCATATGTGTATGAACTTCTAGCATATTATGCTGCACCGGTATATTATATTGGAACTTAAGTATATTATGCTGGAAGTCCAGTATATTATACTTGAACTCTAACATAATATAATAAAGTTTCAATATAATATACCAGTATTCCAGTATATTATGCTGGAATATTTTTCGGATTTTGAATAGTATTTTCGTTTATATTTATCTTTACATGAAAAGTGACTAAATTTCGATTACTTTTGAAATTGTTGCTATTTTTTAGTGATCACTTGTAAATCTGGCTATTTTTTAATTTCTCCCAATTTCTTTGGGCTTCTCTCACAATTGGAGCACCCATTCTCTCAAATTTCTTCTTTTTTAAAAAATAAATAAATCAAAATTCACTCTTTTCGTAATTGTTTTGAATTGTTTTTTACTCAATATCAAGCAAAGTCAAACCAAATTTAATCAACTTTTTTAATCGATTTAATTTAATTTTTCGATTTAGTATGATTTTTCGATTCGGATTGAACACACCAGATAGAAACTATGAAAGTCCAAGTTGGGAAAGTTGTAATAGTACTTGCAAGTGATTCAAATTCTTCCCGTTGTCAGAGTTTATTCTTTTCTTTCTTCCCTTTTTTCAATTAAATAAAATTATTTTGAAGCCGTCGAAGAAAGTTTGCAGGCAAAGCAATATCGATTAGCTAGCATTATGGGTTTGATGGTGAAAATAGAACTATTTTCTTCATTTGGAATATTCCCTGCACACGCAATTGCTTTGGAAATCCATGGACAGGCCTTTGAGATAAATCCAGTGGACAGGCCTTTCAGGTCCAAATTTAAATAGCCCAATATTCAAACAAGGATCCGAAATAATTGCTTGATTTACACCGTGACAACCTCAAGTTCGATGCAGCACGATTGAGTGATATTCAACCCGTTCTACTACTCCTCATTTATACTAAAAAATCAAGTGGCTTAAGTAATCCTTTAAACAATCTGAATTATAGTATTCTAACATTATCGACATTTTGGTTATCATAAATTTTAATATATAATAGGAGTGGAAATGGCCGGGTCGTATTCGGTCGAAATTGGATACTGAAATAACAGATAAATTATCTGATCCGATCCATAATCAATACGGATAAAAAATGGGTTATTCAGTGCCATATTATCCACGACTTCGTTCTTGACTATGATCACCTTTGGGAGAATTCCTAATCTCTCAAAGTTGAACAACCTCAATTTGAGGCTTTACAAATGTAAGCGTTAAACTCATTAATCCATTGGTTATCTATTTTCTAAATGGATAATATGATTCTTATTTATTTTTTTACCCGTTTTTAAAAAGTTTCATTATCCAACCCATTTTTAGTGGATAATATGTGTGATTAACTATTTTTTTAAATAATTTTACTACTAGTAGTATATAAGATAAAAACTCTTTTCATCGTGAAAATTAATATGATTTTCATCCTTTTAATTGCATTACCTCCACTTCCAACCAAGAGATTGTGAGTTCGAGTCTCCCCAAGAGCAAGGTGGGAAGTTCTTTGAGGGAAGGATGCCAGAGGTCTCTTTGGAAACAACCTCTCTACCCCAGAGTAGGGGTAAAGTCTGCGTACACACTACCCTCCCTAGACCCCACTAAGTGGGATTGTACTGGAGGTTGTTGGTGGTGGTGTAATTGCATTACCATAATAAAAAAGAAAAGATGTTGTTTTAGGGCTCATTTGTTTGCACTTAATGAAGGTCTAAATCTTAATCATTTAGAACTCAGATATTAAGTGCGTTTGTTTTTAAAGTCTGAATATTAATTATTCAGATCTTAATTATTAAGTGCATTTATTTTTCTTACTTCACAGTCACTTAATGGGTCTGAATAGGTCTATGTGATTAAGATCTATAACAGAGACTTAATTTCATTAAGATGATATCACATATTCATTATTAACTGTCGTCACCGCCTACTATTAATTATCAACTACCATCAAGCCATCACCACTACCGTGCTCAACCACCACCACCATCCTCAATCATAGCCGCTACCATTATCGACCATCACCACTCATTATCCCCACTACTCCGACCACCATCATCCTCACCCACAATCAATACTCATCCACCTTAACTATCATAACTGATCAACCCATCACCATCAACAACCATAACCGGCACAACCCATTATTATAATCTACCACCACCCATCCACCACCTTTCTCAGTCACAACTACTACCGCCACTAGCTACTATTAACTATCACCACCCACTACTACCATCCTCAATCATAATCGTTATCACTGCCAATCACTAGCAGCTACTAGCATGAACCACAATAATCAACCAAAATTACTACCAACCGCTGCCTCTAGTCGGCATTCACCTATTAGCCATCACTACCACCAACTATCATATTTTAAAAAATTATAGTATATTGTATTGATATAATATTAGATTAGTTGGTATTTCATTTGAATTTTATGTTTATTAATTTTCAAATAAAGATAAATTTTATACTTTCAGATGTTAAAAATCAAATAGTCTTAATTATTTCTATTTAGATCTCAATACACATCTTAATATATTCAGATGTGTATCCAGATTCAGTTATCTTAATCTTAATATATATCTTGATATTATTCAGATTTAGACGTCTTAATCTAAAAAAAAAACAAATGAGGTCTAGTGACTCGGGATGAATCTCTATCAAATATTTTACTTTGAAATTTTGATTCTAGCTTTAAACGCCTCTGGTGCAAACAAAAATAGCATATATACATGAGATTATTATGGTTAAGAAGCAATTTAAATTACAAAACGAGTTTGAAATTTGACTACCTCATTACTTAAAAAACGTAAAATCCAAAATAACAATTATGGAAAAATTCCAAGTCAATATGTAATAAGTCAATATGGAGGATTCCAACTCAAATGTCACCGGTAAACAAAAAGGGGAAAAATAAAAAGATCTGAAAATGAAATCCATCCACTTTTCCAGTTTTCTAATTAGGTAATCCAAAGTCTTAACCCTAACCCTATATTTACTAATTAGGCAACCAAATAATCCCAATTAGCAAACCCTCAGCGTGCACAAGCTTTAGTATCTCAGGTAATAACATTTTTTTCTGGACAATTTAACCCTTACCAATTATCATGCTATATTTGCTTATTTAACATAACCTACTTAATTAACCAAACACTAGTAATTGTCTACACTTAAACCTCAATCTCTTACTGATATTGCATTCAAACACCCCACCCCACCCCCTCCCACACACACACAAGAAGAACAAGCAAATAACAATGAAATGCGACTTCCTCTATTTTCTTCATTATAAATTGTAACCATATAATTATCGCAAGATTTTTTATGAGCGATGTTAATATTTATAGGAAAAAAAGAATAAATATTAATTATCATATTTCTAGATAAGAAATATCGTTAGTGCATTCACTTTGTTGAGTATTAAGTTAGAAGAGGTTCTGAGTCCAATTCTACTTATCAAAATTTGTAACAAGAGGCTCTCTTAAATATTTGTCAAAAATATTTTCTAGCTGAGGTTTGAACCTATGTCCTCTTACAGCAAAATAAAGTACTTAACCACCGTGCTAGACGTTGCATCTATGTTTAAATGGTATCACTTTCTCTTGTTATTATTTTTGCACAGTATTAATATATATGTTTAGTAAAAAATTTGGACGAAGCAGTATTGCGGACGTATGTATGCCCCTGCACATAGACACACACATGTCTAATGGATTGAAGAGAATATGGTGAAGCTCAAGCCATTTAATTTAAGGAAAAAATCAAATATTAATTAATCAATTTATTCTTATAAAATATTAAGTATGTAACATTACACATAAATTATCTAAGTACCCTATTTAATTTTTGTCAACTTGTCGTTGATCTTAATAATAAAGCTAATGGGTGAACTCTAAAATCGGATCATAATTTTTAATTGGTATTAAATTATATAATGTTCCACATCAATCAAGAAAAAAAAATTACATAAAGATATTTCTGACTTTTAAATACTATAAAATTGCTATAATTGCATATAAAATAAGATATATGATCGTTTCTACTAATTAGTGTGTGACAGAATGTTCCTAATTTTAGTTTTTTATTTACTCTGACCAAAAGAAAAAAATACTACTGTTATCACTCTTATCGTATCCCTCCATTTCTCATAATAATAATAATAATTATTATTATTATCAACTCCTAATCACCTACAATTAGCTATTTAGGTCTCAATTTGTAGTCCATTTGATACCATAAAA
>MU770613.1:15965-28822 GCA_026770625.1 Nicotiana glauca | reverse complement strand
CCCCCCGGCCCGAAATAAACATGAAATGCAAAAGCAGATGCTAACAAGCATCAACATGAGGAGGAAATGCCCCTATTAGATTAAAAATGCAACACAGGAAAAACAATCAGACCCGATAATCAAGACAAATAGGGTACCTCATCCTCTTCAGATAGACTACTCAAGACTGGCACATTTAAACTCCAAGACCATGTCTCCAAGGAACCTTCCAAACACCATAGACCTCCCAGTTCAGACACAGCTAACTTCTGCCACTGCATCTCTGCCTTATCAAGAAGCTCAGTCATAATTTCACGAGGCAAAGCGTCACCAAGAGCTAAGGCAACATTTGGAAAGCCTGTTCTGTAAACCATTCTAATCCACTTCTCTGTGAAAAGATACCAAGAGTTATCTGAACCAAGAGCCACGTGATAAGACGGTTTAACATCTTCTCCTCCACTATCACCAACTTCAAAATTTTCCACTACTGTCTTTAATGCAAAGGCATCGTAGTCACGCACCTGAAAAAAGGAAGGATTACACATTCCTACTACTGTACAGTAGGTAACCGGAGAGAATTTTAGTTTAAGAGGAAACTGCAGTACTACAATCATAAACAGCTGTAAAAGAACTAGATATTTGCATGGTAGTACAACCATATAAGTCCTATATGGAATGCACACTAATAATGGCCATTTATTCCCTCAACTCAAAAGAGAATAGAAAAGACATACGCCATATGACTTGGAAGATAAGAATTATGAAAGAGAGAGAAAGTAAGAGACACTTTCAACAACAAGATACTTAGCTCCATAGAGTCTAAGATAAACTCCAACTAGTTTGGGATTGAGGCATAGTTGATTGATTGATTAATCAATTGATTCTTAGCCAAAGAGTAAAGACTCAAGATTAGTGAGAATTTGATGGCGACATGATCCACCATATCAAGTAACCATAACTGAATAGGAGAAAATAGCCGAAAATTAATAGTTTTATAAACATGGAAAACTTCAAGGAGTTATATGATATGTCAAACATGTCGCCTATTAACTTTTAACAGCAAAGAGCAAGAACTGCATTAAGGTCTTAACACCTTTCCTACTTGCTACAATTGAGAAAAGCTCCTATGAAAGAGCTTTCTAGTGTATGCAACATGATGTTTGCAGATCAGATGCCGAAGATACAAGCTAATTGCGTCTCAGGAGGACCACAATCAAGCATTGTACTTGCTGATGATACAAACGCTTCCATACTTACTAATTTTTTTTTTTTCGAAAAAGGGGGTCACTTGAAATGCTTACCATACTTTTAAGCTTTTCAATATTCAAAGTATCAACCTTCCCCAGATAAACAGCAGCAACTAAATGTTGTACTCCGTCACTGTCGTTGTAGTGCAAAGACATGAATGGAAGGTGTCCATCTTCTAGCTCCTTCAGTAAAGGTTTCAACGAAAACACTCTTTCCAGCTCCATTTTTCTTCGCAGTTCTGTTCGAAGGCGCTTTTCAGCCTGGAAAAGGTAGGCACAAGGACCATTAGTAGAATCATTTCCGGCATGCTTTTAAAATTACTAAAGCTGGAAGAAATAGAGGCTGAAAAGAGTGTATGAAATGCTGAACACTAGATTAATTTTCAACAGAAAGCAAAGTAGAAAAGATACTCAGTGAATGAACAAGAGCCTTTTCCAATTCGTGGTGCTTCCAAAAACTGAAACATATAGGCCACTGTAACTAGAAAGTCATCCTTTAGACAAAGAACCTTGAAGAATATTAAAGGGAAAGCTAAATTAGTTTATACTAGGTAGAAGTAGTTTCACCATACGACTGGCTCTTTACAGGATTTTCAGGACAGATAGTGAACCTTTTTTCTGATAAGCAAAAGGAAAAAGAATGTCCTGCTGCCAGGAAACGAACTGTCTAGTTTGAGGCAAAAAAAAAAAAGTTGAAGAGCATGAGTAACGAAATTACTCTTAATTCTTCCTGGAGTTCAGCAATCTCCTGATATGCTGACTGCGCTAAGAGCTTCTGGCTCTTTCTATCAATCGCTTCCTCGCTAATTTCTGAGGTAAGAGTCTCTATTTCCTTTTCTATTCTGGCAAGCTCCTCTTTTGCGGCAAGCATGACATTGCTTCCCACATAATTTCCAAAACTCTGCTCAATTAACTTCCTTGCTTCTTCCAAAGTCCGCCCTGCTCGTGAGACTTTTATCTCATCTAACTCACTTGATCTACGGGTAACTTTGGCCCCCTGGAGAATAAGAAGACATAAAATCGTAAAATTAAAATAAAATGAATCAAGGAGGCTCAGGCTAGAATAACGCACCGCAAGAAGATTAAGCACCATCCCATACGAGGCAGTAAATTGTGAAACAAGAGGTTGAAGCCCAGAAAAAAGAACTTTGCAGCACTCTTCAGGCCCTTCATAAGGAGTCTGAACAAGAACCACATGACCCTTTTCATCAATACCTCTACGACCTGCACGCCCAGCCATTTGGAATAACTCATTTGAGCTTAACTGGACACGTCCACTATCACCCCTTTTGCTGAGAGATGAAATGACTGCTGTTCTAGCAGGCATATTGATGCCAGCAGCAAGTGTTTCAGTAGCAAAGACAACCTTAACTAGACCTCGCTGAAATAATTCTTCAATGAATGATTTCCAAAGGGGGAGACAGCCAGCATGATGTGCAGCCACTCCTCGGCGGAGGCCTTTCACTGCAGACACACGCACAGCATCAGGGTATTGAATACGGAACCTCTTGAGTGCCAGTTCAACTTCACTCGTTTCACACTCATCCAGTAACCTGCAGTCTTCAAGATATTGAACAGCTGCATCACATCCTTTCCTGCTAAAAATGAACCAAACTGCTGGAAGCATATCCCTCGCCTTTAGGTGCCACAACGTGTCTATAATTTGAGGTACCTGAGAATATACATTTTGTAACTAAATTTTTTGAAGATAATCCATATCTATGAGTTACTTGACAGGTAATTTCAGGATATAAGTTAGATTGACAGTTTTCTGTGAAAATTACAATTTTTTGATACATTCTGTGAAAATGATGATGTAGCAACAAATTATCTAAGAGATGAGAGATAACATTGCAACACAAATTTCAGACTCAATAAGCTACGATGCACACCTGTGAGCGGCGAATATTATTTATATCATTCTTTGAAAGCGGACGAACATCATTTTCACGTTTTCTTGATTTTCTTCTTTTAGATCCTTCTTCCTTGTATAGCTCACTGGCGGATTCATCATACTGTAAATAGTTGAGTGACAGCTTCCTGCTCAGTCAGATGAAGGTAATTAGAAATGAAACTTCAGCATCTTCTTGGGTAATAATTGTCCTCCAAATACTACAGAGAGTATTTCACACGTTATGATTAGTTTTGTCCCATCACGGCCCCGACTTTTTTCTGGCCAATCCATCATATGTAGCTGAAATATAGTTTCCGAAAATTTTGTAGATACAATCTTTTGACTTCAGAGTGCATATGTCATGCTCAACATATAAGCAGTTTTATTATATGCCGTGAAAAACGAGAACAGGGCCCAAAATTTAAACAGACAGAACACTAATACCTGCGAATCAATAGTTTACCAAGATTTTTTTTTTTGATAAGATAAATAGTTTACCAAGATTATGACTTTGAATCATGCATATACCACGACCTTTGGAAAAAAACTATATCAAGTAAAGCAATATATGGTACAAGTTAATCCAGTGTTGTAAACGAAATCCGGCGCACATGCAGTGAGTGCTAAAAGTTCCAGAAACAAAAAACAATGCAAGGCATTGTCACTGATAAACATAAAACGAAAAGATAAATGAACGAGTTAAGGGAAAAAAATCCTACCTATTCATGCTTGTGCCTTTGTCATCAAGAAGAGGTACTAAAGCTGTCTTTGTGCCGAAGTGCCAAGTCAATGGAACTGGACGCTTGGATGATGTTACCAACTCTGTTCTACCATGAATCTTGAAAGAGCGTTAAATTAGAGAAGTGAATACCTAAGTTTTTTCCTTCTTGTCATTAGATTAACTTTAACAAAACCAGTAAGTAGAACTAGAACTGGCAGCCTAGATCAAGTTCAAAATTGCACAGCCAAATCAGAATAAAAGTTCATTTTACTATTCTCACAGTATTTCTCATAATCAAACCAATTTTACCGACAGGCATGTGATGCAAAAAGATTTAGAGAGCAGACACTGAAAGAAAGAGATCATCCAAACTTTCAAGTCTCCGTAGAATGGAATTGCAGAGCTTTATCCTACGAAGAAGAAGGAAAACCCGGGGCATTTTGAGCAGTAAAAAGGAAAAGAATCAAAAGAAGATGTAACTAGCAAGGTGTTAAATGGTGACAATATGCCAATGATAGTCTGATTACATGATCTCAAAGTTCACCAAAATTTAAATCGTAACCAGCAGTCTACAAAAAAATTATAAATGCCAAAAATGTTTAAGACATTAACTAGAATCAAGCCAACCAAAAGGCAAATAACCTATAGTTTATTAAAATTCAAGTCTTCTCTCTTGTCGACGCAACAGGTTACCCAATAACTACCAATTACTAAGGGGTTTACATGAACCATTGAATTGTTCAAGATATAAAGATTTCAATTAGTTGCTGTCTATAGTACAACTTTTAGTGAGGCAAATATACATACATTTCAACAAAATTTGTCACCTACGCCTCAAGTTTCCCAAATCCAAGAACGCATTTAAAGTTGAATAAAGTAGGTCAATTATAAGAATCTATGCTCCTGCAATAAGAAGTGCGTTAAGCTCAATTCCAACCCCACAAAAAGTTTTTAAGAAAGGAAAAGTATGGTAAATAAGACCAGCATGAAGAATGTCACAATCACAATTAAGTAACAAATAGTTTTGGTTTTCCTTAAATGGACAGTGGTTTAAAAGATGGCATATGAATAATTATCGTTTCAACATTTATCTTGACGTGGCACATAAAAAATATGCTGGAAAAAGCTCACCTAATCAAAAGAAGAAAACAATGTCTATAAACTGTGACTCGCCATAAGCTCAATTCCAACCCCAAAAAAAGTTTTTAAGAAAGGAAAAGTATGGTAAATAAGACCAGCATCAAGAATGTCACAATCACTATTAATATCTGAATAACACAACTTGGACGCAGCCACAAAATTAGAGGACCGGAAAAGCATTTGCCAGATACGCTTTATTGGCTATACAAGCAATCGCAATTGGTTCATTGCAATACCTGACCTATCCATCCAGCCAACTCATCTGGATTAGCTACCGTTGCCGAAAGACATATAAGTTGAACTTCCTTTGGGCAATATATAACCTTAAGAAACAAAAGAGGGGAGTAAATATAGGAAATTGGTACTCTGAGGCTGCTGATGAATTGAGATGTAAAGAACTTGCACATTCAGAAGACACATACTATTTCTTCCCAAACTGTACCCCGAGATATGTCACTTAAATAGTGTACTTCATCCAAAACAATTACATCAACATGAAGAAGACCGCCATCTGAGGAAGCAACCCCTACGCTGCAGAGTGAAGTGTAATGCAGTAGTAAGTTTAGGAATGAATAGAACAAGCTTTTAATAAAACAGAAAAAAAGTCTGACAGTTACTTTATCCTTTAACCCTTTTTTCAACTTTAAAGGGAAGTCACATGTTACACAAATTTCAAAACTATAGCTCTTTAATAGTTTGATGGTATACATGGTTAACTTCGATTGAGCATATTATCTCTGAAATTTCTATGCACGAAAGCTAAATCAAGTTGTCGCAAGCAGAGAGCTTTTTTCTCCTAACAAGCCAATCAGCATGCTGTTAATCTTCGTTTCTTCTATCAAATAACTAATATGCAACAGTTCATAAAACCACTGAAATGTACCTCTGGTACAGCATATTGCGCAAAATCTCAGTTGTCATAATTAAAACCTGAGCATCTCTATTAACAGCTGAATCTCCAGTGAGGAGCCCCACATTACTTTCACCAAACGTCTCACTGTAAAGTGCCCCAAAGTAAATTGAAGCTCAGAAACATAAATATTATGTAAAGGGAAACATGACAAAATTTGATAGAGGAGAATCGTAAGATAGGGAGTGTAGAAAGTTTTATGCACTGACAGAGTAAAAAATATTTACTCAATCGGGTCATTTAAAAGGTGATTGCAGGTAAGTCCAGTTAATAGCATTGATTGGTAATCTAGAATAAATGATAACCTGCTATAATAGTTTAGATTACAATGGTGTAAAAAATCATTACGGTGTCACTGTATAGAACTTAAATACTTTAGTAAGTTCGTACCAAAATTCTCGAAATTTCTGATTGGATAAGGCCTTAAGAGGAGTAGTATAGAATAGTCTCCTTCCTTTTGCAACTGTAGCAACAGCGGCAGCTTCAGCAATCAAAGTTTTGCCGCTACTTGTAGGCGCAGATACCACAACTGACGAACCTCTCAAAAATGCTTGAATCGCCAATCGCTTCAAAATTTCGCACAAAATGTATCAACATAAATAGAAAAAATTTTAAAAAATGAATAATTTTTACTGGAAAATGAAACAAAACTGACCTGAAATTTGTCGATTCGAAAAGAGTAAATAGAAGCAAGTTCATTAGCATCAATAATTTCATCACCGAACTCTCTAACTTCACTCCGAAGCTTCTCGACTCTCTGCTTTCTCGTTTCCTCGATGTTCAGCACTTCACTAACGGAACTTTCAAGTTCCTCATCACTCTCTTCACCTCCGTCGGATACCTCAGCCGATACGATGCCGTCGTATTCTTCCGCCGCTTCTTCGTCATCATCATCATCCTCTTCTTCGTCTTCGTATTCGTCTTCGTATTCGTCTTGAGACTCTGTTGGAAAAACTGACCTCGGAAATTTGTAGAAGATTCTAGATTTAGAACTGTACGGAGTGTGAATCGACTTAACGGAGCAGAACCCTGGGGATTGGATTTGGAGAAGTGGAAGAAATGGAGAGAGACTGGTTATGGAGTTTAAAGGAGAAGATGAAGGGAAGAAGAGGATAGGGAGTGTGCTCATGGCGGGAGGGAATTGTAATTGTTACAGTCTAAAAGAAGATTTTATTCACAAAGGTTCCGTGCCGTTAAACGGCATCGTCTGAAAAATATCAAGGAACAGTAATCATTTCGGAAACAACAACGAAAAACAAAGTTTTCATTTTGACACATTAATAGCCTGATTGGCCAAGCTTCTCAGGAGACAAAGAAGTATTTTTTTCCAAAGCACTTTTTTTTCCTAATTTTAGGTGTTTGGCCAAATAACTTATTCAGGAAAAAAAAATGCTTTTGGGAAGAAGCAGAAGTAGTTTCAGAGAAGCAGAAAAAAGTAGTTTCTTTCCAAAAGTAGAAGCAGAAGCAGTTTTGATTTTTCTTCTTACCTAAAATACCCCTAACTAAATATTGTATATACCAAAATAACCCTTAAACCTAATACTTAGGATATTAATTTATAAATATTTCTTCTTATTTTTAGGAAAACTTTCTAATATATAGTGACTTTAGGGGTGAATGCTTTTATATTTGTTGAAGGAATTTTAATATATTTAACTTATATTAAAAGAATTAAGTACTTTTTAATTTTATTTTTATATTTTACTTAAATAAAAAATATTTTTTTAATTATTGCATGTAGTAGCAAAATTTTTAGATTATTTATTTACTTATAATATTAATTATTAAGTAAATCTATTCATGTCCTTATTCGTAATTTGACACTTAAAAGCACTTTCTAAAAAGCTTGGCCAAACACAAATTATTTCTCAAAAGTGCTTTTCAGACTGATTAGCCAAACACAAACTGCTTCTCCCAAAAGTACTTTTTTCAAAAGCACTTTTGAAAAAAGCACTTCTCAAAATAAGCTGATTTCTCCAGCTTGGCCAAACAGGCTATAAGTGGGCGTTTGGACTTAAGAATTAATAAAATTCAGGAAAAAATGAAAAAACAATTAAAATAAAAATAGTATTTGAAAATTAGGCGTACGGCGTACGTTTGGAGTTGTTTTTAAATTTTATGAGTGATTAGAAGTGAAATTTTTTAGAAAAATAAATTTTTGGATTTTTTTTAAATTTTTGAAAAATTTTAAAATTTAACTTTAAGTAAAATTTGAAATTTTTATGGACAAACATTAATTCCAAAAAAATTAAAAAAATCATTATGGCCAAACGGGCCCTAAGTCCTGATGGATATGAATTTCGGATACAAATTTGGACCGGCTCTATGTTCCGATTGGATCGAAAGAACTACACTGAAATTTTAATATGGATTAGTTTTTTAGTTTGGTTTCGAATTGAGAAGTTAAAAAATTTTAATTTTTGATTTGATTTTGGAATTAAGAAAATAAAAATTGAGAAAAACTAATTTAATTTTATTTAATATAATACCATTATTTGAGTATGTCATCGTTTTCAGCCTTGCTTACTTACTGACCTATTTATACTAGGTATATAACGCCTCATTCTTATTTTTTAAAAATAACTCCTTATTCCTCGTCTTTACTAAGTAGTATTTTGATTGCGAAGCTTTTATCAAAAGTTTTATTATTTATCCGGGTTTAATATTTACAAGTAAGAATTATTCTCATTTGAACTTGGAATATAAATTAGATTTTGTATTTTATGTTTGGACATGTTACTTTAAATAGTATGTTTTAAAAGTTTTACCAATGACCGATGTTAGAAACTATTAGCCCGTTTGGTCAAGCTACAAAAATCAACTTTATTTTGAGAAGTGCTTTTTTTTAAAGTATTCTTCTCAAAAGTACTTTTGATGAGAGGCCGTTTGTATTTGGTTAATTAGTTTGAAAAACACTTCTGAGTAGCAATTAGTATTTGACCAAGCTTTAAAAAATTAGTACTAAGTGTATTTTTCTCAAAAGTGTTTCTCAAAAAAGTATTTTTGGAGAGAAACTACTTTTTTCTACTTCTCCAAAACTGTTTCTGCTTCTCCTCAAAAGCACTTTTTTTCCTTCCAAAAGCTTGGCCAAAGACCTCAATTTTTGGTCAAAAGTGCTTTTGGAAAAAAAAAAACACTTTTTGCTGAAAAGAAGCTTGGCCAAACAGGCTATATATTTAAGAGATTTAATATTATTACTTTTCATTCTCTCCATATATATACATTTTGGACTCCAAGTATAAATATTTGATTATGTTAATTATATTATATGACATAACTCAACAACCAAAAAACCAAATCGAAAAATCTTATCCGAAAGAGAAAAATCAAACCAAGTCAAACTTATTTTGGTTCGGATTAAATTGTATTTTTTTTAAATCGAATATCGACAAACTGAAATCATATATATATATATATATATATGTTGCTCCGCTATTGATAATATGCTTTTCAAATTGATTAGTCAGACGTAAAGTACTACTTTTCATAAGTATTTTTTTTTTTTTTTTAAAATGACATAACAATTCTTCTTCATTTGTGTTTGAAATCAATTATACTTCAGAGTTTAAGCTTTATATAACATACTATCACAAGTTAAATTATATTGATAGTTTAAAAGATTTCCATTGCCGTTTTATACTGACGAGCTTGAAACACACACTAAAATATGCTCGCTACTGGAATATTACAAATTGTAATATCGTATTCACAGGGATTGGAGTTAAACAGTTATTATCGTAATTTGTAGCTAGATTGCTATCCAAGATGATCGATAGTTTGAAAATTATGTGATTTAAACTAAATTAACTAAGAGTCTAAACTATTGACTAGTGACAAACAACGCAAGTAATAGGCAAAGGAAGATATCACTGGGGAGAAAATAGATTTGATAGAATAGGTGCAAGACAAATGTTTGGGATCTAACTCTAGGTAATTCATTTCTAATGTTCAAGTAAGTCTCTCGAATTCACTTGGTTATTAATTCAATTGTTTAGTAAAAACTCCTCTCTCGATTAAGTGTCAACCCCATAAAGATGGATCGATTTAAGCTCGTGAAGATATGCAAGAATTCATCGTGAATTTGTCTTTAGGAGAACCTCTCTCGATTATCCTCCTAACTAGGTTTAATCAACAGTTCAATTAGCCTCTTTTGATTACTAAGAAGAATTAACGACTTTAACCAACAAAATATAATATAAGGATATCATAAGTTATGCCTCTCTCAATTACATGAACTAGTGAATATAGATGCAACGATTAAAATATCCAAAATGATTCAATACATAAAAACTAGAGTTAATATCCACAAACAAGTATCAATGCATCAAATCCATCAAAATCCTAAAGAAAACTACTCCATGGATATGGAGTAATTCATCATAACAATGTTTAAGTTAAAGGAAAACATAAAACAATCCAAGCTATTGAATTGAGTAAGGATTGAATGATGAAATCCTTGAGCTTTTGCTTCTCCACCTCCTCCTTAGCTTCCTTAGGTCTAAGATGTGTTAAAGGTCCTCAAAATACCATTTTTCATGTATATATACCAAGTAGGGTCAGGCCCAAATGAAAATACCTTCTCTTACGTGAAATAGGACACTTTTCCCCGACAGGACGTGCGCGGTCGTTCAACTGGAAGTGTGCCCGCGCACTTTTCACATTGTTCTGCCCCATATGCGCGGCCATGCACTTTTCACCCTATTCTGTTGGAAATTTGGGAAAACGTAAAATATGAAATTATTAGCCCTTTAAATAGATTTCCAATGGTATATTATGGATCCCAAATGGAGTTCTGAGCGAAAAGTTATGTGCATTTTACTAGACAATGTACGGTATATCTGCTCGATTATTCTTTCGTTCTTAACTATCATCCGTTAATCCTCAAACACGATCCTGACTTAATTCTTTGGGATTTTACTCAGATTTCAAAGTTCTAAATCGCTTGAACTCATTCTATAACATCTACATAGCTCGAAATCGCTCCTACAAGGCATCAAATATACAGTTAGGGCAAAACACTAGCAATTAAAGCTCAAACTCAATTAAAGTACAGTAAATTAGAGTGCGATAAACGACTAAAATACGAGATTATAGCCTACCATCAACACCCCACACTTAAACCATTGCTCATCCTCAAGCAATCAAACTATACTTTATATAGACACGACCTTTTTAAACAACTCTCCTAACTCATCACACCAAGAATATTTAAAATAGACTAAGCACAATAGTATAACATCTTTACCTCAGGAATTGACTCATAAAAACCATGCATTATTCACAAATCACTAAGTTACTCTAACATAGAGGTCAATGACATTACCCTTCCTTCATGAATCAAGTGCCCTCATACAACAATATAGGGTAGTTCCACCCATAATAACAATTAAGAACAATTAGGAACTCAAGATATAAGATGTGACGACCCAAAGGGTCATCACCTATTTTCCTCATCTGTTCCGTCCTTCCGAGGCCTTGAAAACCTCATTTTCTATTGCCTCAATTTGCGTGCACAATCCGGGCACGTAGCCGGAAAGCTTTTATGTTGAAATATGTGGAATCTATGAAAAATTTGAAGAATTTTAATATTAATATGATTATAGTTGACTTTGGCCAATATTTTTGGTAAACGGACACGGACCTGAGATTGGACGGTCCCGGGAGGTCCGTAGAAAAATATGGGACTTGGGCATGTGCCCGGAGTCGAAATCCGAGGTCTAGAACCTGAGTAGAAAAATTTTTCTGTTAAATAGTTTTTCTGAAATTATTGAGGAAAATAAAAATGAAAATTGATTAAAAGACTATGGTATCGGGCTCGTATTTTGGTTCCGACGCCCGGTACAAGTCTTATATATTGTTTAAGCGCTTCCTGTAAAGTTTGGTCGAAATCGGACGTCGTTTGACGTGTTTCGGACCTAAATGTCTAAAGTTGGAAGTTTATGAATTTTGAAAGGAGAATCATGAGTTTTGAGGCTTGATTCTATGTAAATGATGTTATTTTGGCGATTTGATCGTGCGAGCAAGTTCGTATGATGTTTTTGAGTCAGTATGCATATTTGGTTTGGATCCCCGAGGGCTCGGGTGAGTTTCGGATAAGTAATAGGGTGGTTTTGGACTTGGAAAAGCTGCAGAAAATCTGCAGCAGGTACACAGTGATTTCCTTCTATGCGATCGCATAGGTATAGCTGCGATCGCATAGAGCAAAGTTCAGGGGTCCCCAAATCCTTCTATGCGATCGCATTAGACTTCCTGCGATCGCATAGTTTGCCATTTTCCTTATACGCGATCGCACTCCTCTCTCCTGCAATCGCATTGTACAAACCTGGTCCCTCTCACATTTTTCTTCTATGCGTTCGCATCACCCTTTGTGCGATAGTAGTGGTCAACTTCCCTATCTCTATGCGATTGCATGAGTTTCTTCGCGATCGCATAGAGTATTTTTCTGCCAGTTATATTTTAAAAATCACAAAAACAGTAGCTACGGGTTCTATCACAAAAATACACGAGCCCTCTTCTCTCCCAAGCCTTAGGAAGCCATTAAAGCCCCCAAGCTTCAAGACCACTTGAGTAAGTAATTTTCCACTTATTTCCTTTACTTTTCCTTCATTAATTAGCAAGTTTCTAAGCCTGAATCATGAAGTTGAAGGTAGAATTATGGGTTTTGAGCAAAGTTAGGGTTCTGAGAATTTTGGATAATTCAACCCCAATTTGGGGTCGGATCTTAAAACAAATTGTATCTTTGGACTCGTGGGGTTATGGGTGATTGAGTTTTGGTCGAGCCTCGAGTTTGGACCATGTGGGCCCGGTGTCTAATTTCGGAATTTTTGGAATAATGCTAGGAAATTCATATCTAGGCTATGGATTGTTACCATTGAGTCTTTATTGATATTATTAAATTGATTATACCTGGATATCACTTAATTGGAGGTTTAATCACGAGGTAAAGCAATAGTTGAGGATTAAGCG
>MU770613.1:0-13160 GCA_026770625.1 Nicotiana glauca | reverse complement strand
ATGATTTAGGGCTAGGATTTCAGTAATTAATGAAGAAAATTGAAAGAAATAAGTGGAACAATGCTTACCCAAGAAGTTTTGACGAATGGGAGCTTCTATGGACGCCTAAGTGCTTGGAGAAGAAAGGGCTTCGTGAAAAATTATGAAAATCCTGTCACTGGTTCTGCTTTTAACTTAAAAACCCGCTAGGCAAAATTGTTCATCGCGTTCGCGACACACCTGTCGTGTTCGCAATGAAGGAAGGCGGGTAAGCATCGCGTTTGCGTAGAAGAGGATGCGAACGCGAAGAGGAAAAAGGCGGGGGTCCAGAACTTGGTCTACGCGAATGCGTAGACTCTCACGCGAATGCGAAGAAGGCGGAACTGAAGTTACGCGAACGCGGGAGTAGGTTCGCGAACGCGTAGAAGGGGACCAGACCCGAATCGCGATCGCGTAAGGGCGACCGCGAACGCGAAGAACAAATCCGGTCTGCAATAGCTGAAGAAAATCTGCTATGTTTCAAAGTGAAAAACCACCCCGACACACCTCCGAAACACTCCCGAGCCCCCGGTGCTCCAAACCAAATATGCACACTGACTCAAAAACATCATAAAAACTTGCTTGCACGATCAAATCGCCAAAATAACATCATTTACATAGAATCAAGCCTCAAAACTCATGATTCTCCTTTCAAAATTCATAAACTTCCAACTTTAGACATTAAGGTCCGAAACATGTCAAAGGACGTCCGATTTCAACCAAACTTTACAGGAAGCGCTTAAACAATATATAAGACTTGTACCGGGTGTCGGAACCAAAATATGAGCCTGATACCATAGTCTTTTAATCAATTTTTATTTTCATTTTCCTTAATAATTTTAGAAAAACAATTTAACAGAAAAATTCTTTTACTCAGGTTCTAGACCACGGATTTCGACTCCGGGCACATGCCCGAGTCCCATATTTTTCTACGGACCTTCCGGGACCGTCCAATCTCGGGTCCGGGTCCGTTTACGAAAAATGTTGACCAAAGTCAACTATAATCATATTAATATCAAAATTCTTCAAATTTTCATAGAATTCACATATTTCAACATAGAAATTTTTTGTCTACGTGCCCATACTGCGCACGCAAATTGAGGTGATATAAAATAAGGTTTTCAAGGCCTCGGAAGCACAGAACAGATGAGGAAAATAGGTTCTAAAACAACCGTTGTCCTCGAACAGACAAAAGAAAGAAGTACCTGAGTCGGGGAGCAAATGTAGATAACGGCTCCGCATATCAGACTCGGACTCCCAGGTCAATGCCTCAGGAGGCTGACCTCTCCACTAAACACGCACTGAAGAAAAACTCTTCGACCTCAATTGCTAAACCTGTTGGTCTAGAATAGCTACCGGCTCCTCCTCGTAAGATAAATCCTTGTCCAACTGGACAGTGCTGAAGTCTAACACATGTGTAGGATCGCCATGATATATCCGAAGCATAGACACATGAAACACTGGATGTACGACTGACAAGCTAGGTGGCAAGGCAAGCCTATAAGCCATCTCTCCCACGCGATCAAGAATCTCAAATGGGCCAATGAACCTAGGGCTAAGCTTGCCCTTCTTCCCAAATCTCATCACGCCCTTCATAGTCAAAAACTCTCAAGTTGATGTCGTTATTTCCATATTCAATGGAACTAGATTAAAGGATTGGTTGTATAAATGCGAGCAATTCTTCGATATGGACGAAACTCCTAAAGGATCCGAGGTCAAACTGGCTTATAAGTTAGAGGGCAAGGCACTTCAATGGCATCAAAGCTTCATAAAATCTAGAGTGACTTGAGAATGGCCTCGATGAGGAGAGTATGTCAGAAGCCTTCATGATAACTATCTTTGATGATCCTATAGGTGATTTTAAGGATCTCAGGCAACTAACTTCTGTTCAAGACTATATTGATAAATTTTGATGAATTACTCAATATAGTTGAATTTTAAGATGAGCATGTTGTTAGTTGTTTTTTAAGAGGGTTAAAACTTGAAATTAGCATACCCATCAAGATCCTAGATCCTTGTCCAACGCCATTAGCTTGGCCAAAACTTAGGAACAAACGATTGGAAGCTCAGGAAGTTTTCTCTACTAACCCCGTCCTTTATACCCATAGGAATGTCTCATGATTGCTCAAGGATACAACCAGTCTCTATCTAAACCCAAAAAACTGACATTCTTATATTAGTAGCTCTAAACCACCCTACAAAAGTCCTAAGTTCTTGACTAGTGACAAAATGGAAGAAAAAAGAAGCAAATGGCTATGATTTCATTGTGACGAGAAGTACACTGTGGGGCATGTATGTAAGAAGAAAAGACAATTCTTTTTTATGAAAATAGAAGAATGGGATGTGTTTGTAGAGTTAGAGAAATAAGTAATGTTAGATCTGGCTGAATTATTGACTATGATGGCCCATGGTCTTAAACTAACTTAGAGGGTTCTATTTTTCCTCATGTATATGTGCATGCCATGAATGGTGCACATGACTTCAAGACTATGAGGATGATAGTATCAGCTAAAGGGAAAGCAATCCATATGTTCATTGATACTGGTAGCACACGAAACTTCTTGGATCGCAATACTGCCAAGAAGTTAGGTTGTGTTGTGACTGCCATAGCTCCTTTTGCAGTATCACTAGCTTATGGCAACAAGGTGTAGAGTCAGTATGTTTGTAAAAACCTGGTGTGAAAAATGCAGGGAGTGTCTTTTGATTCAGACATGTTTGTACTACTATTGGGGAATGCAATATGGTCTCTGGGATTCAATGGTTAATCACCTTGGGTGATTAATAGTATGCTATATAGACGCTATTTACACTCTAATTGTACCATACTTTATTGTTATTTTAAAGGCAAAATGATAGCAAAATACTCTAATTGGTGTTCTTTTGCTTTGCATGGACTAATCCAAGCTAGGAAGAGACTATGGAGTGTTTTGGAATCAATATTGTGGATATAAGGCCAATCAAGAAGAACCCAAACAAAAATAAGCAAGAAAAAGGCAAAGGAGAACTGAATAAAGGCCACAATGATCGCGGTCAACCGCGTCCTGGAACACGGTAGGCCAAACGAGCGAGGAAGAATAGATGTGATTCACTGTGGTTGCGCCACATTCTGCCGCGGTCGCGGTCGACCATGTACTCACCCGTAAATTTTGGGATTAAAGTGTAAATAGGGGAAAACTTATCCTAACCCTTTATAAACTCAACAAAATCTCCCAAGCAGGGGTTAAGCTTGTTTTTATATTGAATTGGAGGCAAGAACAAGTATGAGAAGAGCAATCAACCATTAGAGTTTTTCAATATTCTCTTTGTTATCTTATTTGCACATTATGAATATTTTAGTGATTTTATCTTGCTTTGTTATGAGTAGCTAAATACTTTGTCTAGGGTTTTGATGGAACCTATTGAAGGATGAACTTCGTGTTATGTTATAGTTTGCCCGGTTTAATCTCTATTTGTTCAGCTACATTTTTGTTGTAGTTAATTGATAGGATCTTCAATTCGGGAGAGAGTGAATATTTAGGTAATTGTTGAACAACAGCACTCCCAAAGTATATGAGGGATCAATAACCGAGGGTTTAAATGCGGGATTAGGGATAACGAAGCTTTGGGTGTGATCTAAAGTGAGATGTAATAAAAGCCAGCTAGAGTAACTCGGGAGAGTGCGTCTAGTAAATTGCCGTAATTGCTCGGAAGAGATTTACGGTAGTAAGAGTGCTCATGATTGATAGAGACGATTAAGCAAATCTATATAAACATAACAGGAAGGAATTCCATCAATAGAGAAAATCATAACCTTAGATCCTTCTCCTATTTGTTTACAACTTGATCATAGTTAGCTATTAGTTTACTTAACATTCTTTAGTTATAGTTAGTTAAAACATCACCAATTGTTATTTAGAATCTTTGGGAAGTTGACTACGGAGAATTTAGTGAGTCTAACAAAAGTAATTATTAGGTTAATTCCATGAGGATTCGACTTTGGGCTAAATACTCAGATTATATTTGCAAAGTCCGCTTAGTCCTTTTTATAAGGCATAATTGGGCGTGATCAAATTTTGGCATCGTTTTCGGGGAATTAAAGGTGTTATTAATTACAATTTAATGAAATACAAAAATTCGTAGTGTAGTTAGTTTTCTTTATTTCCAATCTATACGTTGAAATTTAAAAATTTGTTGACTTGATTGTACAGGTGCATGCCTAGAAACTCATCGAGAACTGGTAAAGTATTTGAAGCATTATCAGATCCCGAGAAAGTATTCAAGGCCTTGAATCGGGCCAACCAAAAAAACAAACAACAACAAATAACTAAACAATCCGAACCAGACATGGGGGATAACGTGGTAGACCCAGCTGTGCCAGTAGCGCCGGTGGTAGCACCTCTTTGCCAGAAGGTGCTTTAGATGACCGGGCACAACCCACAATAGAGAATTTCGCCACAGTGATTTTGGTCCCGCATATACAGGGTGAATCTTTTCAAATCACGAACAACATGATGCACTTGTTGCAAAACAAGGGACTATTTTCTGGGTCATACATTGAAGATCCTCAACAATACTTGAAGAATTTCCTATCGATCTGCAAAACTCAAAGGCAGCCCAACGTAACTCAGGAAGCAATAAAGTTGTTATTTCCATTTTCAATGACAGAAGCTGCCCAGACTTGGTTGAACTCCCTCCCCGTTAACTCCATCACAACTTGGAAGGAGTTATTCAATCAATTTGTGAATAAGTTTCATCCCCCCAACAAGACTGCTCAGCAAATTGATAAAATTTTGAGCTTAAAACAGAACAATAGAAACACTGCAAGAAACATTGGAACGATTCAAAGGAATGTTGGTTATATGTCCACACCATGGTATTCCAGATCAGATGTTGGGACAACAATTTTACATGGGTCTGACATATGGTGTGAAGGCTAATGTTGATGCTTCAGGTGGTGGAGCATTTTTTAGCAAAACATGGAGAGAAATCCAGGTCCTAATAGACAAGATGGCACAAAATTTGGGGTGGACAACCAGAAATGCACCTATCACTCCAGTAGTTCACTGAGTGCCTTTAGATCCATCCAACACTCTTGCTGAAAATATGGCCACATTAATGACACAGATGAGCCTACTCACCAAAAAGGTGGAAGAGTTAGAGCAGAAGCAGCAGGTACACATTGTTGATACTACCAATGAGGGCTTATGCATATCTTGCATTAGTCAGCCAATTGGTAACCAATGGAATACAGAAAGTGATCATCATCACTACCCTGAAGACATGAATTATGTAACGAATTATGGGGCCAAAGACAGAGTGGTCAGAATTGGTGCCAACAAAATCATCCATATGTCGCGCCCCCTTTTCCTCACGAAATTGGGTTTATGACATTTGGAGGGATAACTCGTTCTTTTTGGGAACTGGTTTGCATTTGAGGAGTCGTCACCTAATGATTAAGGTGCATTAGGACACCAATAGAGATTCAATTTTAAGCTTCTTTGTATAACCAGAGATTGGGTAAGGGCTTGAAATTATCCCAAGGGGAAGGTGTTAGACACCCCTCAGGATCCACTAGTGTGGTTTCCGGGCAGACAATTATTGTGAATTTGGGGTACAATTAACATGTAAGCAGATAATGCTCTAGTAAGAGGGGATTTCAATATATAATGGTTCAGAAGTAGACAAAGTTTGAGAGAATAATTAAAAGAGATGATCTTTAGATTACAATGCTAAAAACGAATAAAGAATAAAGAAGAGGGGGTCCTAGGTTTATGAAAAATATGGATCACATCAATGCAATACCTAGTAATCACTCCTCAAGAGAGGGGCTACACGTAGTATTAACGCACCGATCATGATATCCATATCTACCATTTCCACCCCATTAAGGTATTAAAGCACGTATTGGTCTCGATTACTTATTGCATGCTATTTCCCATCCCATTCCTATCAGTCCTGGAGGCATTTAGGACAACTAATCCTAAAAGGGAGAGATGTTAGGCTTATTTGAGGTTTCAAAGGTAAAAAATTCTAAGGCGACATACAAAACATATAAAGAATGCACATTAAAGGGAGAAACACATAAGCATATAAGGCTCAAGTATACCTCCTCAAACAAAAGCACATAAATAGCATGACTTGCACATACTTTTTTAGGTATGATTTAAAGCACATAAAGACGAGGGAAGTTAATTGTTGAGGCAGTTTAGTTTATTACATAACTTAGATAAGAAGTCTGAATCAGGCCTATCTGCTGGCTGTAGCAATTAACAAAGCGGATTTAGTTTAACAATTATTATCCTAAGGCTTGCCTGAGTGCTTAGACGGAGTCCTATAGGCATGATGTCTATGAGACAGTAAAAACTCGAAATAAATTGTTTGAAATCCTATATTCATGCTTGCTAAAACTTGTTAGGTAAGGGGATTAGATTGTTAAAAGAGGTTCAGAAGGGACAAAAGTTAAATTAGACTAGTTACAGGTTCTGCAGGTGATAGTATCTACAATTACTGATTTTTCATCCCTGTGAACAGGATATCTAATATTGCATCGGAATGAAATGAGTCAGATTTTTATTTAAGAATCCATGTGGGCATGATTTCTATGTGTTACTTATTTCAAAATTACGAATGTGATACTTATTTATAGCCGTTTGGAACCTAAAGCATGATATCTAAGTGGCATGCAAAATTCGAATACGACCTATAGGCAGGTTATCTAGGTGTGAAACTGAACAAGCAAAAATTAGTATAAGTCCTAGAGACATGATTTCTAATGCAGTTTGAAAGTGCAGAATTAAAAGAAGTCCTATTGACATGATTTCTAATATAGTTTGAAAGTGCAGAATTAAAAGAAGTTCTATGGGCATATTTTTCTAATGCAGTTTGAAAGTGCAGAATTAAAAGAAGTCCTATTGACATGATTTCTAATATAGTTTGAAAGTGCAGAATTAAAAGAAGTTCTATGGGCATATTTTTCTAATGCAGTTTGAAAGTGCAGAATTAAAAGAAGTCCTATAGACATATTTTCTATCCTTGCATGCATAATTACCCAACCCTGTTTTACTAGCCAGCCGCAAATATTCATTACAAATTATTACAAACCAGGAATAATAAATTACATCAGAAAAAGTACCCAAAAAAATTACAACCAGAGGAAGCCTGATTCTTGACTTCCTCTTTGAGTTACGAGATAAACCAACTCAAAGACCACTGATCCAAAGCCTTTCTCAAACTTGAGTGTGTCAGAGTTCCCTAAGGGCCTCAATAGGACCCCGGGTAGTGCTCACACCCAAGTTTCATAACCAGAATAGGGACAAGTACAATGTGGAAGTGCCAGCCCTCATGTGTCCAAGTTCAGAAGGAGCTCATGGGTTCCAATGCAAGGCTCACATGAGGAGGGGCAAAACTTAAGTCTAAGAAGATATGGCAAGTGCAGAAATAGAGTTATAAGAGCTGAGGGAATAAATGAGAGGGGTAAAGGGTGGTACGGAAACAGTTACAGAGTTGATAACTTCATACAAAAGGGGTTCAGGTGTTGGGAATTGCAAAGAGACTATGTACTTAGGCAAGGGTCAGCTTTAGGCATGCATAACAATAGAAGATGTTGGCATGTCTATAAGCCCACCAGAACACACAACACTAGAGAAAGCATAGAGGTTATGATCCCGGGGGGAATCAAGTTTGATTCATGGACAACAATGTTCAATACTGCCATGCCCCATACCAAACACATTGGGGATAGGTATTTAAGGTTCACAAAACATTAATTCAAAACAGGAGAAAAAAATTACAGCATGCTACATAAAGGTATTGAAATAGATACAAGCAGTAGGCAAACAATAATGCAAGAACATTAAGTAACCATGTTGTTGTTGATGTTGTAAGCTTAATTAGAACATATCAGTTCAAAGAAGCAAAATGTAGAAAAGAAAGGTAGCATGACTTTGAAATATAGCTTTGTCTTTCAGCCAGCTAAACAGGCCACAGTACAAGTAGTAAAGCAAGAGAGTGTTTTGAGTGTAAATTGTGAGTTCAAAACTAGAAGTGTTCGTGTATTTGTGTTAACAAGAGAGCAAGGTACTTATAGTTTGAAAACAGGTAGAAAATAAGGCAAGAATCATAGTTTATCAGTAATTATGGAACTATGTGCTAATTAAAATCAAATCAGTATAAGTACTTCCTTTAATTAAGGAGTTAAATTTAAACGGTAACATGCAAATACTAAATAAGGAAATAAATCACATAAGGCTGAATATAACAAATAAGGAAATATTTTCAGCATAGTACAAGTACACAATATGTAATAGAGACTAGGTTCATTAGATTCTAATCAAGGAAATGTAGGTAAGAATCAAATACCAATGTAACCAAGGTAAGGGAATTAATCAAATTGAGTAAAAAAGTAGGGATCGATGGTTCAAAGGAAAGTGTCCAAATTAGACCAAGAAACAGGGAAGTCGGTAAGGCAAAACAAGGAAAGAATCAATTACTTAACATACAAATGCAATCAGAATTTCACAAGGGATGGTTTGAAATCAGTCCAAAATTAAATGTCGTTTAAGAGGGGAATTCATCATATAAATACAGTACATAAACATTAGGAATGCGAGGCCAAACTATGGCAAAGAGAAGCAGCATGCAATAACAGTCACATAATCAGTAGACAGTGAACTATCGAAACATGGTAGTGACATAGGTCAACTTCATTAACTTAGTAATAGATAAAAGAGAGAGTATCGGAAGTATGCAAATGGTCAAGTAAAAAAACCCTTCTGAAAAAGTATAGTCGAGTTTCAATGATAGTAGGAAGTCAAAATCCCATAAAGAAACAAATGCTGAAACAAAAAGATTTTAAATCCAGTTGAGCAACTTCAAATAGATGAGTTGCACAAGTAGCTTCAGAAGCTCGAATAGGCCCCAAAGAAATTAGGGGTTCTGAAACCAATCGCACTCAAAGATGACAAACAAGTAAATCACACAACAAATAGTCTCAGAAACTCGAATGAACCCAAACTTAGGGTGTTCAACACCAATCGAGTCTAGGGATGAAAAACAAATAAATCAAACAAATATTAACAAAAATAGATTCAGAAGACTCAAAAGAAATTAAGGCTTTTAACATGCAAGCTCCGGTAGAAGAACGACATAAGGAAACACAGCAGAACATGTCAAAAATCAGAGAAAGCTTCGAAATAACTTAGCAAAAACCCTAATTGGAAAAGATAAGGGGTTTGGAATGTAGAGTTTTAGAAGAAACTTTGAGAAAAACATTTAGAAGTTTAGAGCAAACACAGATCTAAAAGAAATCGGAAGAACCTTAAAGCTTAGGGTTTCAGAAGAATCCCAAGTGGTGAGAAAGGCTTTGAAAACCATCGATCTAAGAAGGAGAGTCAAGAATCAGACTCGAATACCCATGACTGGCCGGAGAAAGGTCGGAGACAACCGGTGATCAGTCATAAACAGAAAATGACCAAGGTTGGACCAAACTTTTCCAGGATCTAGCCTTGAAACCACGATAATCGGGCATGTATAAGCTATATGAGGTGGATACAGGCCTCCGATGACCTTGGAAGCCATTGATTTGGGAGATTTTAGGGTTGTAGTTGAGGGCAGCGGCTAGTTTTTTAAAGGGGTTTGAGAGAGGATTGAGAGAGAAGGGGATTCATAGGCGGCAGAGTATATAAAATACGTCCTCAATAGCTCGTATTCTTCATCGACCGGATTCTCGGCCAAGTGATCGGCCAGTGCTTGGGCTTTTATTGCAGTCTTTGTCACATAGATGATGTCGAATTCCGTGAGTAATATTTGCCACTTCACCAGTATCCCTGTGGGCATAGGCTTTTGAAAAATGTACTTCAACGGATCCAAGCGTGAAATGAGGTAAGTAGTATAGGATGACATATAATGCTTCAATTTCTGTGCCTCCCAAGTCAGGGCACAACACGTCTTCTCAAGTTGAGTGTACTTAACCTCATAAACCGTAAACTTCTTGCTGAGATAATAGATGGCTTGCTCCTTCCTGCCGGTGATGTCGTGTTGCCCCAATACACAACCAAATGAATTCTCCAGGACTGTTAGATAAAGAATCAACGGTCTCCCTGGCTCAGGTGGAGCCAACACAGGTGGGTTTGATAAATACCTTTTTATCTGGTCAAACGCCTTCTGACATTCTTCGGTCTATTCTACCACAGCATCCTTCTTCATTAGCCTAAAAATAGGTTCACAAGTTGCTGTGAGTTGAGCAATAAACCTGATGATATAATTCAACCTTCCCAACAGACTCATTACTTTGGTTTTATTCTTCGGGAGTGGCAACTCTTGGATGGCTTTAATCTTTGATGGGTCCAACTCAATGCCTTGCCAACTGACTATGAATCCCAACAACTTTCCGGATGGAACATCAAATGCACATTTGGCAGGGTTGAGTTTGAGGTCGTACTTGCAAAGCCTCTGAAAGAACTTCCTCAAATCTGCGATGTGGTCGGCCTGCTGCCTCAACTTAATGATCACATCATCTACGTACACCTTAATCTCTTTATGGATCATATCATGGAATACAGTGGTCATTGCTCGCATGTATGTTTCCCCAGCGTTCTTCAGACCAAATGGCATTATTCTGTAGCAATAAGTTCCCCACGGCGTGATGAATGTCGTCTTCTCTGCATCTTCTTCATCCATCAAAATCTGATGATACCCAGCATAGCAATTCACAAAATATTCAATTTCACGTTTGGCAAAATTATCGACCAAAATGTGGATGTTAGGTAACAAAAAATTGTCCTTTGGGATAGCTTTGTTCAGATTGCGATAATCAACGCACATCATGATTTTCCCGTCCTTCTTCGGCACTGGCACCACATTAGCCAACCAATTAGGATATCGAGTGACCCGAATAACCTTTGCATCCAGCTGTTTGGTTATCTCTTCCTTAATCTTCACACTCATATCGAATTTGAATTTCCTCAATTTTTGCTTGACGGGAGGGCCAGGTCAGTGGGTAATTTGCGAACCACCAAATCAGTGCTTAAACCCGGCATGTCATTATATGACCATGTAAAAGTGTCTTTGAATTCAATAAGTGTTTTGATTAATTCTTCCCTGATGTTTGGTTCAATGTGGACGCTTATTTTAGTTTCCTTGATGTTATCTACGTCCCCTAGATTGATGGCTTCCGTGTCGTTTAAGTTGTGTCTGGGTTTCTCTTCAAATTGACATAGTTCTCTACTAATCTCTTCGAAGGCTTCATCCTCATCTTATTCTGACTCATGATTTATTTCTTGCACTATCATTTCGGAGTCAGATTGATTTTCTAGACTGGGTTGAGGATTCGTTATGCATGCCATGTCATAGGACCAGTATAAAGTGAACTGTACAGAAAAGAGAAGAAGAAAACAAAATTAAAATAAAATAAGGAATGAAGAAGAAACTTTCATTTTATTGAAGTACAGGATAACAAGGTTTTTCACACTTTGACGAACACAAAAATAAAAGAAATCTAGATTATAACCCTGGAATAACCCAGACAAACAGGAAGGAAAATCAGAGCCAACTACCAAGACTCCCTCCGAGTGGGAAGAGGAGTAGCCCTCCAATTATTGATCTTTGCCTTTGGTCCCACGAACAGCACATCTGCCTTGCTGGACCATTCCCCGGCTTCTACCATGTTAGCCTTGTCAAATAACCTTTCGAACCCTTTATCCAAATCTCCATTCGTACCAATCAATGACCCAGGAACTTTTGAGGCCAACTGCTTTCTAATACCCGGTCTGACGAAAGAGCTGGACAGACACGGGATTGGCTTTGGCAAAACCCATGCTTCCTTCTTTATTTTGCGGGCTCGTCTCACATCTGTTGTAGTGGGCTTAAACACCAAACCGAAAGTATCCAAATTCTTTATAAGAGAAACTGGCTGCACGATGCCTTGAAGATCAACACCCAAGCGTTTACCCAGTATGAAACCATTCTTTAACATTTCAGAAGCCACCATGACAGTTGCGGCCGTCACTCTAGGAATTGGGATACTTTTCCCCTCTGGGACCTTTTCCACTGGTACTGTGTCAGAGACTAGATATACCTACGGCCCCTGGCCATCTTCCACTTCGATGAAGGGCATAATGGAGTCACCTAGGGCCCCCATATTATCTTCACCGTGCACCACAATTTCCTGTCTTTCCCACTCGAATTTAATTACTTGATGCAACATAGATGGTACTGCCTTGGCAGCATGGATCCAGGGTCTCCCCAACAAAAGGTTATAATAGACCACCACATCAAACACTTGAAACTCTATGGTGAACTCCACGGGCCCTATTGACAATTCTAGTATTATGTCACCCACAGAATCTTTGCCACCGCCATTGAACCCTCAAACACAAATGTTGTTCTTGCGGATTCTATCAATATCCACTTTTAGCTTGGTCAGTGTGGAGAGAGGACATATATTTGCACTGGACCCATTTTCAATCAGAACCCGTGTAACCATAGAGTCTTCGCATTTCACCGTCAAATAAAGGGCCCTGTTATGTTCTGTGCCCTTGTTGGTCCCAAAAGCACAAGCAAGTATACGTGGTCGTACAAGTAATATTGTGATAAGTCGAGTGTCGAACCCACAGAAACTTGTATCAACTACCCACTAACGCACCAATATTGTTATTCTGTCAATTCAAGTTCGAATTCAAGATGTTTAATTATGCTAATTATAATCTTAAATAACAACTAAATTATCAAGTATCAAGTTGATTGTTGTGTGAAATTAATAGAGACAAATATTCAAGGGTTGTGATTTANATAAATGCTCTCATAGCCTTCTCCCGAAGTACTAATCACCTATTCTTAATAGATCAACGTCTATATTCCTATGAAATGAATCTATTAAAAATGCAGTAAAATCACGACATTTAATTAATCAAGGTGATTAGATATATTCCTATCCTAACCACAAATCCGCTCCCCTTGAGGGTTAAGATCCTGCTCTCTTTAATTCTTCTCTAATCTAAACATGGCTTTTCCAAGCATAGTATAGATAGTAAATAGAACTTAACTGCTGGCCAAACAATTAAGCAATTTAAACATAGAATTAAAGAAACAATCATATACGAATGAATTATAATCAAGATCAAGTTAATTTCAAATCACAATATTTATGGCTACATCACAACCCCAGA
>MU770611.1:98598-110224 GCA_026770625.1 Nicotiana glauca | reverse complement strand
TGCATTTTCACGACGTTGCAATTCTTTAAAAATTAAAAAGCGGAACACTAATGCACATAATTAAAAACATATAATCGTAATCAAATAAAAACAAATACAACAGTTGAGCGACCGTGCTAGAACCACGAAATTTGGGAGTGCCTAACACCTTCTCCCGGGTTAACAGAATTCCTTATCCGGATTTCTAGTTCGCGGACTGTTAATAGATTCAAACCCTTCCTCGATTCGGGATTCAAACCGGTGACTTGGGACACCATAAATCTCCCAAGTGGCGACTCTGAATCTCTTAATAAACGAATCCCGTTTCGATTGTCCTTTAATTGGAAAAAACTCCTTTTATTATACCCTTCACGGGGTGTAATATAGTGAAAAAAGGAGGTGTGACAATACTCACTTAATTCTATAGCCCATTTGGCTAATGTATCAGATAACTCATGTTTGTGTAATATATTGCGTAACAGATAAGTAGTTACTATGACAATAGGGTGACATTGAAAGTAAGACCTTAGTTTTCTTGAAGCCATAATTAGTGCATGTGCGAGTTTTTCTAATTGAGGATACCACGTCTCCACATCTAATAATGATTTGCTGACATAATAAATTGGAGATTGTTTACCTTGGTCTTCACGAACTAAGACAACACTCACCGCTACTTCTGAGACAACAAGATAGATGAGCAATCTTTCTCCAACCTTTGGTTTTGCGAGCACGGCAGATTTGACAGGTATGTCTTCAAATTTTTAAGTGCCTATTGACACTCCTCAGTTCATTCGAATTGATCTTGCTTTTTAAGAGCTGAAAAGAATTTAAAGCATTTTTTTGATGATTTGGAAATAAATCTCCCCATAGGTTGAATTTTTCTTCCTGTCAACCTCTGTACTTCTTTTTTATTTGTAATTATATCAGGGATTTCTTCAATGGCTTTAATCTGTGCTGGATTTACCTCAATACCACATTTAGAAATAAGAAAACCTAAAAACTTACATGATGCAACACCGAATGCACATTTCTCAGGGTTTAGTTTCATATTGAATTTTCGCAAGATCTGAAATGTATATGATAAGTGCGATATATGGTCCCCTGAATGTGGAGTTTTAATGAGCATATCGTCTATGTATACCTCCATAGTTTTTCCCAAATATTCTTGGAACATCTTGGTCACCAGTCTTTGATACGTTGCACCAGTATTTTTGAGACCAAAAGGCATTACTTTATAGCAGTAAGTCCCCCTGTCTGTTATAAATGAAGTCTTTTCTTCATCTAAAGGATCCATTTTAATCTGGTTATAACCTGAATACGCATCTAAAAAGCTTAACAATTCATGTCCTGCAGTAGCATCAATTAGTTGATCTATATGTGGTAATGGAAAAGAATCTTTGGGACAAACTTTACTAAGGTCTGTGTAATCTACACAAACTCACCATTTACCATTCTTTTTTGGTACCACAACAGTATTGGCTAACCAATTAGGATATTTTACCTCCCGGATAGACCCAATTTTTAGTAATTTTTGGACCTCATCTTGAATCACCTGATTTTTTAAAGTTCCTTGCTTTCTCTTCTTTTGTTTGACAGGTGGATATGAGGGGTCTTCATTTAACTTTTGAGTCATTACCTTCGGTGATATTCCTGTCATATCAGAATGGGACCAAGCAAACAGTCGACGTTAGTTTTCAAAAATTCAATCAATTTACCTTTCATGTCCTGGCTTAGATTGGCCCTTACGTAGACTTTCCTTTTAGGACATTGTGTAAATAATACTACATCCTCCAGCTCTTCAATCATTGTTTTGATATTTCATTTTTCTCTGGTTCTTAAATGAAATCGGGCCTTGAATCCACATCTTTTTGTTCTTGTTCAGTTGAGGTTTGTGTTGTAGTATCCTCAACTGGATTCTGTAACTGCTATTTTTCTTCGTTTCTCGTACTTGAATTTGCTACGGAGTTGATGCTCCTGGATGTCTGTTGATCCCCACGGATTTGAAATATTCCCCATGGTAATGGAAATTTAATAACTTGATGTAAGGTCAACGAAACGACATTGATAATAAGCTAGATTTATGTAATTTGGCGATTGTTTATGCCCAAGCTTGATTATGTTTCAATGTCATAATATAGTTAAAATTATGAAAAATGGGCTCTTATTGTGAATTTCATATGTTGCAGGATGAGGAGCTTGTATGAGGCCTTAAAGCTGTAATTGGAGCTAGATTGAAGCAGGAAAAACCCCTAGGAGTTGAGTACGCGCAAAGACGAGAAAAAGAATCGAGGAAATAAAGGCCTGGACAAGCGCATCCATTAGCCGTCCACTAGAGCGACCGCGCTAGTCCAGATGGTTGAGGCAGAATGTTAGGCTACTAGCGCGGCCGCGCTAGTCCCAGTTCCGGAAAGTAAATTTTCGGGGGTAAACTTGGAAGTCTGGGGGTAAATTCACTTAACCTATAAAAAGTCAAGCTCGCCCAAGGATTGATTATCAAGGTTTTCATAGTTTAGTGCAAGGAAAAAAAAGGCAAGAGGCAAGGAGGAGATTTCAACATCAAGTTCTTCTTTTCTTCCTTTTGTTTTTAATGAAATTGAATATTATTGAGATGAACACTATTATGAGTGACTAAAACCTATTGTTCTAGGGTCATGGGTGAAACATGAATTTTGTTGTTCGGAGTCTAATTTAACGAAGTTGATTTTATCATATTGGGTTGTTTATTTAATTCCATTCTTAATTATTTTTGCCGAGTAGCTAACAGTGAGATACTACCTACAAATTTAGAGTTGAACTCGAAAGTGAAAACTCTAGATTGCCTATAGAATTAAATAGAGCAAGTTCTTGAACCTGGGCATCGGGGAACGGATTCGCAATTAGGATAGACATATACCTAATTGCCTTGCTTGGTTGAAATACAGGAAGTATAAATGCATTCTTGTTAATTTTAATTCCATAGACATATAGGCATTAAGTAAACTTGAATATGCGAGTAAGGACTCGAAAGATTCTTATGAGTAATATCAACCCTGTCAATCAACAATCTAGACAAATCAATTAGTTATTTTAAGCCAATAACGCAACACAATTGTTAGCTAGCCCGTGACCCTGGAATATTCTCTCCTACTGATTGTTATTTGAAATTTCTATTTGTTCAGTTGCTTTCTAGTTAATTCATTACTTGATAGTTTTAGGTAGTAAATTAGTTACGTCTATATTTTGTGAAAAATCTTTTGGATCGATAAGTTAATTGAGTTTGAATCAGTCAATAGTTAATCATAAGTCTTCGTGGGAACGATACTCTACTCACTACTTTATTACTTGACGATCACGTGCACTTGCGTGAGTGTTTTTGGTCGCAACAAGTTTTCCATCTCGTGGATCCATGGCCTCCCGAGAATTATGTTGTAAGTCATCTCCATCTCTACCACCTGAAACTTTGTATCTTTGACAACTCCTTCAGCGAATGTAGTAAGTATTACTTCCCCTTTCGTCATGACGTTGGAATTGTCAAATCCAGACAAAATATGCATTTTTGCTACTAATTTATCTTCAGCTTGCATCCCATGTAGTACTATTAGCAGAATAATATTCACGGAACTACCTGGATCAATCAAAACTCGTTTCTCATTAGTATCATATACAAGTAGAGATATTACCAGTGCGTCGTTATGTGGAGTTAATACGCCATCCGCATCTGTATCATCAAACATGATATTTTCTTCCTCTAAAACATGCCGCATACGCTACCCGTGGGTAATTGTGACTTTGGAAACTTTATTGGCTACTGTATACATCACGCCATTGATTTCTTCACCTCCGCTTATAACATTGACGGTTCTTTTGGGAGAAGGCGGTTTAGGGGGCTCCTGCCTATTCTTCATGTATGTTTGCTTACCTTTCTCGCTGAGTAACTCAGTGAGATATCCTTGCTTCAACAGATGATCAACTTCACTCTGTAGCAATCTACAATCTACCATTTTGTGACCATGATCGTTGTGAAATTCGCACCAGTGTTCAGGATTGCGCCTGTTTGGATTTGATCTCATTTCTTTTGGCCACCGCACCTTATCACCCATGCTTCTTAAAACAGCTATGAGCTCGAAAGTGCTTACATTAAAATTATAACTGCCAAAATGTGCCTTCAAGTTTCTATCATCATCCCGTGACTCTCGTGTGTTATGATCATTCCCAAACCTCGATGATGAGCCCGATTCTCTATTTCTAGATCTATGATCGTACCTTGAATGATCATGCTTTGACTGTGAGTCTTTTCCCGCTGGGTCCATATACGATTTGTATCTATTTCCGTCCGTCTCGAACTTACCTTTTCCTCTTTTTGAGACCGTGAGATAATATCTTCTTTTATCCTTAGCTTCGTGCTATACCTGTTGTATACGTCATTCCATATTTTTGTTGGGAATTCAAGAAGACTTTCTTTGAGTCGTCTCGTGGCTTCTGAGCTTTTTTAATTCAAATTACTAGTGAAGGCTATAGCTGCCCAATTGTCTGGTACACGTGGTAACGTTATTCTTTCACATTGGAACCTATCCAAGAACTCTCTAAGCAACTCTAAGTCCCCTTGCTTGATTTCGAAAATATCCTCCATTCTTTTTTTGACTTTTTGAGCTCCCGAATGTGCTTTGATAAATGAATCTGCAATCTTAGAAAAAGAATTTATGAAATTTTTGGGTAAAAGAGAATACCATATTAATTCTCAATTAGTGAGTGTTTCACCGAATTTTTTGACCAATACTGATTCAATTTCTTGTTTGGTCAAGTCGTTTCCTTTTACGCCAGTTGTGAATGCAGTCATGTGATCTCGTGGATCAGTTGTTCCATCGTATTTTGGAATATCAGGCATTTTGAATTTCTTTGGAATAGGAGAGGAGCAACACTTGGCTTTCAAGGTTGCTGTGAATATTTGTCCATATCTATTCCTTTGATTACAGGCGGTATTCCAGGTATTTTCTCTATGCGGTCACTTTGCTCCTTGAGCTATTTCTACAATATTAACACTAAATTTTGTAAATTGGAATTGACTAAGTTACCTAGTTCTCCATCTCGTGACTCGCTGGGGATTCCACCATTGCCTGAATTAGCAAGCCCGGAACGAGGGTTTTCCAAAGTATTATTATTTGGAATCGGTGTTGATGGTGCAACAAGTAACTGGCTGGCAAAGGCCTCAAGAGCTTTATTGACCTGTTCAGCGATCAGCTTTTGCAAAGCTTCATTAATAGCTTCATCGTTGTCAAATTGAGCATTTTCATTTGAGTGAGATCCATCAGGAATGCCTTTTCGAGACCGCCGAGGCGAGCTTTGTGGAGAAGGGATCGGAGTGTGAACATCTTGTGGGTCCCCTTGGAGTTGATGGTTGCCTTGGTTTCCTTGGGTATTGTCATTAACATTTGACATGGTTGCTGATGTAACAAAAAAGATTAGGTTAATAAAGAATAGATTATTAGATCCCCGGTATCGAAACCAGTTTGTTTAACTAAAAAATAGAATTTCGGTCAAAGCTTTATTTTAGAAGAACTCGTGTTACTAATAATCAAAGAAATTAATAATAAAAATTAATTTTGATAAAAATAAGATAGATAGCAGAAAACAAAGTAAATCAGTATATTCACTTGATATTTTGTGTGTCTACAAATGACCAAACTTCTCCTTTTTATAGCTATCTCTAAGATATACGTTTTGCCTTTGTCATAATAAGACCATTATAGACAATTAAAGGCATTAAATACTGTGTTACACAATCATTGTAATTTAATGTGGATTCTCTAATATTTTCGGTATTTAATGCTTATTAAATACCGTATATGTACTCTTTTGTGCTGTCAGATTCATTCTCCCTAATTTTGAATATAAATAGGTACGAGCGTCGAGCCTTTTGAATATCTACCTGTGTCTTTGCTCGTGTTTCTGCTCGTATCCGTTGTAACTCATGCCTCTTTGCTAATCATCATTCTCTGACCAACCTTCGTATCATGACTTTTCATTTTTCAATCAATTATATATATAAACTCAATTTTTCCCAATACATGTATGTTGATACTGTTGTTATTACTGGCAATTATCAGGATGGTGTTACTGATCTGAAGTAGCGTTTCTTTCAGCACTTCCAAACTAAGGATCTAGGCACATTGAAGTACTTTTTAGTTATTGAGCTCGCTGAGGTATTGTTATTTCACAAAGGAAATATGCTTTAGACATTCTTGAGAAGACAGGAATGATAAGCTACATACCTATTGACACTCCTGTAGATTTGAGTGCTAAGCTTCTGCCAGGGTAGGGGAGCCTCTTAGCAATCTTACAAGATATAGGTAGTTGTTTGGCAAATTGAATTACCTCACAATGATTAGACCTGATATTTTGTTCCCTGTGAATATTGTAATTCAGTTTAAGGACTCTCCCTGTGATAATTATTGAGATGCAATTATTCGCATTCTTCGGTATATAAAATCAACTCTAGGCAAATGACTACTATTCGAGGATCGAGACCATGACAATATTGATGGATGCTGATTCGGTATGATCACTTTCTGATAGACGTTCCGGATATGTGTTTTAGTAGGAGGTAATTTTGTCTCTTGGAAAAGTAAGAAACAAAATGTAGTTGCTCGATCTAGCGCAAAAGCAAAATAATGAGCCATGGCTATGGCAACATGTGGGCTAGTTTGCATCAAACAATTGCTCGAAGAATTAAAATTTGGAGAAATTAATTAGATGGAACTTGAGTATATATTCAAGTTGCCCTTCATAATGCAGCGCTCCATGAGAAGACTAAGCACATTGAGATTGACCGTCATGTCATCCAAGAGAAGATTCTCTCAGGGGACATTATTACAAAGTTTGTAAAGTCGCATGATCAACTTGCATATATTTTTTCACTAAGTCCATCACTGGTCACCGTATTAGTTATATATGTAACAAGCTCGGTACATATAACTTATATGTAACAGCTTGAGGGGAGTGTTAGAATTAGTTCATGTATAGTGTCCCACATTAATAGATAAAGCTTTAGATATACGTATACATTGTATATAAATAGATTGTAAAACACACTCTCCCCCTCTCTATATATATTTCTCGCGCTATTTCGCACACTATCTTATATTAAAAATATATATAAATTCTTGAGAGTTAATTCGTCCATTACGTGATACTGTCAACCAAATGCATAAAACTATGTAGGAATTTTTTTGTATGACCAACCAAATGCTACATAAGCCATATGCAGGGATTTTTTTCCCCTCTCTAAACCCTCTAACCAAAGGTAGTAGGTGTATTATTTTGTGCAGAATCTTATATTGACACTATAGTTCCTACAATCAAACGACCCAACAAAATAAAGGGAACTTAAAATAAAAGAAGATTTAACTTCCCCATGTTCTAAATTCATCTTAACATGTTCAATTTCCATCAAGAAATGGATCAAATGAGAATATACTTAAATTAACAGACTGGCCATGGTTCTTTGCTCTTTATGCTGTCATGACTCATGCCATTGGTTGGTCATTTCTGATAAGAATATTTCTATTAGTGAAATGAAAGTTAGAATAATGGAACTTATGAATGAATGATTAAGCCTAATAATGCCAGGTTAAAATGCATGAACCTCACCTGTCACATTGAGGAACAGGATTTTAAAGCTTCATTTCCAACTAAAAAAGAACTTTTTGTGCAAGCAATAAAGATGACTATACTTTTCTAATATTAATTATAAGACATGACTCAATACTGCCAGATAATTAGGTGCTTTATAAATATTCCATTATCTGTCTTTGAGCTGTTTAGAAAGTGCCTAATTACCAAGAATTAAGATAATGATTATGAACAGACTTTTGGTGATGTGTAAGAATGACTTCCACAAAAAAATATTGATGAAAACACATGCATATAATTGCAATCCAAAAAGCATCAATGTTCTTGCACATGAGGCCTGGATTTCCATAATTTAAATCTTGAAACACATGATGAAAGCAAACAAGCTGTTGAATCAAATCCCCACCTAATGAAATGTTGTTCCATTATTTTTTAGAACTTCCAAACAATTGACCCCTATATGGAGCCCAAGAAAATGAGAAAGAAAAAAATTCAAGATTCTATCAAAGAAGATAGCCACTATAGATAAAAGGGCAGCCCGGTACACTAAGCTCCCGCTGTGCGCGAGGTCCGGGGAAGGACCGGCCTACAAGGGTCTATTTTACACAGTTTACCCTGCATTTCTGCAAGAGGCTGTTTCTACAGCTCGAACCCGTGACCTCCGATCACATGGCAGCAGTTTTACCAGTTACGCTAAGGCTCCCTTAGCCACTATATATATATATATATATATAGTCTGAAAAATATGCAAAGGGACCTTTGCTGTCTAACCTCAACAGATAATGAGCCAAAAACAAGAATATAAGTGGGGAAGACTCCTTACTCCTTAGAATACTACCAAGAGGATGACAATTGACAAGAAATAAACAACCAGAGCAAAGTTCTCCCTTTTCTTGGAAGGTCAGACTTATTCAACAAACAACCCAAATTTCCAATCATGATATAGTAGCAAGAAATGAACAATGAAATGAGTAAAGTGCAAAAAAAACAGATTACTCGCAATAACTTTTTTGCCCACCAAAGGCCCCAGTCACAAAGGGGTACTGAACAAACTATAATCACATAGCTGACTCATTAGCTACTGTCAAAAGTCAAAAAGTTTTTCAGGAAGTTTACTGTGAGTTTCAGTTTTACCCCGCAAAGAAAACAAAAGACAAATGCCTGCTTTATGAGGTGAAAGATAAGGGCAGACAAAGGACAAAACAAAAGCACCAAAAAACTTGACTGTATATAGGGGGAAGTTGGGATTTTACATTAAGCTATATTTTACAACCTCTAAGGAGCCTTGTCGTAATTGGTAAAGTTGCTCTTAGGTCACGAGTTCGAGCCGCAGAAACAGCCTCTTGCAGAAATGCAGGTTGAGACCGCCTACAATAGACCTTTGTGGTCCAACCCTTCCTCGGACCCCGCGCATAGCGGCAACTTGGTGCACCGAGCTGTCCTTTTTATATAGTATATTTTTAACCTCATATAAGATGCCAAAACACAGTTGGCTTCAGTTCATATATCTCACATGAAAGGCTGATCTTTGGTGGATGAAACAGACAAGGAATTTAAAGGTTCTTACAACCAAAGAGTACTGTAACAGGACCGCTTCTATCTAATCAAGAACATTGGGGTTACACATTCTTACCTATTTCTGGAGTGGGACACCCTCCTTGTATTTCCATTTCAGAAGCTGCTTCTCTATTTATGAGGTAGACATTGAGAGTAAAGAGGATGGTATTTCAGGTGTGACAGATAAGTATTAATAAGTGAAAGAAAGAACAGAATCCTACAATTCCAATCTGTCTTGCTATTGTGCTGCACCAGCTAATTATCAAATCTCTTATTCAATCTTGGTATAAACATGCATTGAGGAATGAGTAAAGAAGGTTAGTCATTTTATTTTTTCTTTGAGTGTCTTTCATTTTCCAGTTAGAGTAATGGAGTATCCTAAAAAATTTGGAGGTATAACAGAAGAATGCAGCAGTAATGAGTCCGGTTGGACAATGTATATCGGTTCATCTTATCGTGATGGTGAAGATGACGACGATGATGAAGGAACTCCGAGGAAGGGAAACAAGAATCTTGATTATATTGAAGAAGGTGGTGGCAGTGATGACTCCATGACTTCTGACGCTTCATCTGGTCCAAGTCAACAAGGAGTAAGCACAAGCGTAGAGCAACGTTACGGGAATCATGAATTCAAGCATGCAGAAAAAGACAACAGGAAGTTCACAAGTAAGGAACAACAAAGACAGGCGAAGAAGAAACTGATTGATAAGAATGTAAAAGCAGCAAAAGAAGATCCAGGCCATAAAGCAAAGAGTAGCAAAAATTATGGTTATTGCAGATCAACAACAAGGGGAAAGCATGTGAATTAAGGGCTAAGCTGAGACACCATAATCACTGTAAATCCTTCTTATTTGATTCTTCGCCATCGGCCATCAGTCCATTTCTGATATCAGATTTTGGGCTGATATCTTGAAGGGAGTATTTCACTTTTTTATTTTGGTTCCGACGGTGAAAGAAGAAATCATGTAAAAGATTGAGCAAACCTACTTAGCTCATGAACGACAAATGTAATGCATCACATATCCTATAATGTCAAGATTTAAGAGTGTCGTCGATGAGGTATATTTGCATATCCTCTAATATCAAATTTTCATCTCTTTCTTCTCAACCGATAAATTTCCTCAATCTCGTCAGCCTATGATGGCTACTGGAATTCCAATAAAAGAAGCAGGAAATTGTGGAAGGTTCTTATATTTTCAGTTTTAAAAAAAATAAGAGCCTTTTTATTATGAGTTCTTGTTTACAGATACTCTAAGCTGCTTCAACCTATCGGTAGGAGAAATTACCTTATAGGAAGAATTGCTACATAAATGTAGTAAGAAAAGTAAGTTATGTCAAAAAGAATCAGAAGAAAAGGAAGGGCTAAGATAAATGAGAAGGAATGAGTTCAAGACCTAATTAGTCTGATCTCTCAAATTTTATCTGCTATTTTTGGTGGTGGTTTCAGAGATCAGACTTAAAGCAGAATCCAAAAACTGCAGAACAAATCATGTTGCAAATCCAAAAACTAATCAAGATAGTTACAGGATTACAGCAGTGCTTAAACAACTGAAAAGTTCTAGACGTGTTGTATTTAATTAAAGCAGAATCCTCTGCAGTGTCATACCCATCAAAATAATGACTTACATTTATGCGCGGTAGCAAAACCTCAGGATTCTCTCAACCAGAGGTGGACCCAGGATTTGAAGGTCGGGGTGCACTTTTGGATTCAACCAAAATCTGCTTCGTATATAGTGTGCCCGCTACTAATATATCACTATTTTCTAAAGACATATATATGTATATATGAAACTTTTGCCGAACTTTTTACGGGTGATCCCTCTCGGTATAGCATAGGTCTGCCTCTGCTCACAACAAAGTGAAAATGACATCTCGTTTCGTTACTTTTAATGAGGCTATAAGCTAGAAGTAGCAAGATGATATAGCTAAAGCTTTTGATGGAACAACCGACCATGCGGAGAAGACATGCAGAATTGACAATTCAAAGATCTGTCACATTAGATAGCAAACATCTTGAGTTCAGGCTAAATACATAATCTACGACTAGAGGTTCTCAGGCGATGTTTAGAAAAGCCACCGTCTCATGTTGCAACAAGTTGAAGGTGTAAACATGAGTTGTCTATAACAACAGTTAGCAAATTAACTCAAGGACAACCATTTTAAAGCGACCAAATTAGATATAAGAAACCAACAAACAGTTGATTTTTTAGAAGTACGATCTGTGCAGAGAGTAACGGAATTAAAAGGAGAAATGTACAGGCTCCATGGATACTTGGATAAGGACAGAGATAAAAACGCAGAGGCATGGACAATAAGTCTCGGTAAGGCCAGCTGCTTCCTGAAAATTTGCTCATGAGAAATTAAAGGCAGAACTTTCTGCATCTGCCCCTTGCCAAGCGACTCCAACTTGGGCTGAACAGACAAAAGGTGATTTGTATCTCTTTTTTTTGGTATGTGCTTTTGTGGGGGGGTGGGGGGTTGG